>JAVYIG010012886.1:0-50646 GCA_035222895.1 Strongylocentrotus droebachiensis | reverse complement strand
AAAGGTGTTTTAACCCAATTCCTGTCTGAGATCTAATCCTTCCTGTCTGTACCTAGTGAATCCCCTTATACTGGCGTAATCGGCAGGATTTCTTTGTGCTATGGCCTTTTGGAAATCTAAGGATTGGGTGAGAAATTGACACGGTCGGTTCATGCAGTGTGTGACTGTTGTTGCCCCACTTGTTGTCTAATATGTCTATGTCTATGCTGGTACTTGTCAAAAGCCTTTAATTTCAGCAACTAAACGAGGATATTGTGGTGTGGTGTCTCTCGTAGTGGTCATGATTGATTAGTGCATAGTGCGTTGTGTAGGCCTAGTACTTGTTGTAGTAGTAGTAGATCTAGGGTCTAGATCTAGACTCTACAGATAGACTAATCAAGGTTAAGGTAGCTATTAAACAAGTAGACTAGACTCTAGTCTAGAGTCTAGTGAAGTAACATTAAAAATAAAATAAAAAATAAATAAATACATAGGGTCTAGACTAAATAAATAAAAGTTGATTAAAATAGTAGATCTAGTAGTCTAGACCATCTCACTAACCATACACCATACACTAAAACACACATGTTCGATAGGTCACTAAATTAAATTTAAACTAGATCTAGATCTAGTCTAGTTCAGTGCTCAATGAAAGATAAAATTAACCATGACAGACCGATCAGCATATCTCGGCAGATTTACAGCTGAGCACATAGCACACTTGTGTGAATTGAATCATATTGATACCAATGCTGTAAAGACCAAGCAAGAGCGGATCTCATGTTTATGTGATTTGCCTAAGCTGGTAGAGGATGAACCAAAAAATACAGGTGTGGGTGTGGATGACCTTTTGCGGGTCATGAAGCACCTTGAAGATTCTCATCATCATGAGACTGAGAAATTATGCAAATCCTTACTGTCTGCTGCAATCGGTAGCTCTGCACAAACTGGGCCTCCGTTAAAGGGATTACATCAGCTAAGTAGCGATGATGATGTGGTGTGCTACCTTAGCACTTTTGAGCGACTAGCCCTGGCAGCAAACAAGCCAAAGAGTGAATGGCCTCGGCTGTTAGAACCATATCTGACCGGAAGAGCTCAGCAGGCATTCCACGCCCTGAGTGCCAGAGAACAGAATGACTACGACGATGTTGTCCTGGCCATCAAAAGAAGGTACCACCTCACTCCGGAGGCATACCGAATAAAGTTCAAAAAAGAACATAAGAAGACCAATGAAAGTTATGAAGAATTCGCTAGTTATTTACAAGACTATTTTTTGAAGTGGGTGGAAATACCCCAGGAGGCAATAGAGATGCCTGAAGTCTCTAAGGGGCTCAATCTGATCATGATAGACCAGTTCTTAGAGAGAGTACCCGATGAAGTGTTGAGGTTGAAACTGAGGGAGCTACAAGCCACATCCCTCATGGTAGTTGCGCGCAAGGCGGACGAGTTAATGATCCAGAGAGGGGCGAATTATGCTGGTAACGCGACCTCAGGGAGTGATCCCTCCACTCCACGACGGACAGGTGCAAGCAGTAACCCCCCTGGACGTAGATCCTTTAATGCTGCTTGCTACCGGTGTGGCCAGCTCGGGCACAGAATTGCCAACTGTCCGGTACCTCCGGGGGCCACAGGGTCGGGTTTCCAGGGTGGACCTCCACAAGGCTTTGCTCGAGAACCGTCGCCAAGGTGCAATTTCATTGCAAAGGATAGGGGTGATGCTACAATTGCAGATGTTGTTGTTCAGGGTCTAGATGGCAGAGTGGTGAAGACCCGAGCCCTGCTGGACTCGGGGTCAGAGGTTTCCCTGGTCACCTTTGAATTGTGTAAGGAGTTAGGGGTAGAGGTTACTCGTGAAACTGAAGGGGTGTTAGGCATGATCAATGAAACTGCCTTAGTGCCTGATGGTTTAGCATCCCTGCAAGTGGGTCTAGGAGGCAGCACTGCGACTGAGGTCTTTCATGTGGTTGGTAGGCTCCCAGTACCTGTCCTCCTTGGTGCTGACTTTGCCGAAAAGGTGAAACTTATCATAGATTTTGGCAGTCGTAGTTATAGCACAAGTAGTAATGGGGCCAATGAGCGGCAGTTAAGTTCTCGTTGAATGGAGGGCAGGAGATGTCACATGTTGGAGAAGAAGTCGATACTTATCTCCACGCTGAGGATGAGATGAAGAAACTTGATCTAACTGAAACAGATAGACTGAAATTAGATCAGGTGTTTCAAGACTTCCCAACTGTGTTTAGTGAGGTACCTGGTCATACGAACATGGCTATTCATAGAATTGATGTAGGAGGGGCTTCCCCCATCCGCTCTCACCCGTACAAGGTGAGTCCTGAGAAAAGACAAGCTCTTGATGAAGAGTTGGATAAGCTTCTGGACATGGGGAAGATTGAGCCTTCAGATTCACCTTGGGCCGCTCCTGTAGTGATGGTTCCTAAGAAGAACGGGAAGTACAGGATGTGTGTCGATTACCGGAAATTGAATACAGTGACAAAGATTGATGCCTTCCCCATGCCTACAGTGGATGACATTTTGAGCTCTCTGCATGGTGCCTCGGTTTTCTCATCATTAGATCTGCGCAGTGGATACTGGCAGATGGGCGTTGCAGGTGAGGATGAGGAGAAGACTGCTTTTGTTTGTCATAGGGGTCTATTCCACTTCAAGGTCCTTCCTTTCGGTGTGGTGAATGGTCCTGCCAGTTTCCAACGGTTGATGTCCAAGGTGCTTGATGGCCTGATAGGGCGAAATTGCTATGTCTACTTGGACGACATTGTGTGTTTCTCTCCGGATGTTGAACAGCACATCTCTGATCTTCAGGAGATCTTTTGTTGCTTAAGACAAGCGGGTCTGACCGTAAATACTGAGAAATGTCAGTTTGCCTGCCAAGAAATGAAATATCTTGGGCATGTTGTCAGCTCAAATGGACTCAAGATGGACCCCGAGAAGGTGTCTACCATTGTTAACTATCCTCAACCTAGGTCGATCAAGGAATTAGAGAGGTTCCTTGGGATGGCCGGATGGTATCAGAAATTCATTCCTAGCTTCTCAGATGTTGCTGCACCCCTTCATGGATTGAAGAAGAAAGGTGTTCCCTGGAATTGGACTGCTGACTGCACTCGTGCTTTTCAGGCCTTGAAGGAGAGCCTCCTCACTGAGCCAATATTAGGCTACCCTGATGAAGAATCCAGGTTTGCTGTACACACAGATGCCAGCAATGTTGGGGTCGGTGCAGTCCTGATCCAGCAGCAACCGTCTGGGACGAGAACTATCGCCTATGCAAGTCGGTCTTTGTCTGCTGCAGAAAGGAATTATAGTACTACTGAGAAGGAGTGTTTGGCTGTAGTATGGGCCCTAGAGAAATGGCGGCCATATCTAGAAGGTAGAGAGTGTCGTGTTATAACGGACCACCAGGCACTTTGCTGGTTATTTCGGAAGAAGAAGCAAAATGGGCGACTTGCACGTTGGATTCTGAGGCTTCAGGATTTTCGGTTTCAGGTGATATATAGGCCTGGAAAGCAGCATCATGTCCCGGACGCACTATCTAGGATTCCTGAGAAAGGTGTTGCCCCTTTGGTGGGGGTTGTAAGCAGGGTTTTGTCGAATCAAGTCTGTGGCGGACATGAAAAGGACTTATGTGCGGCCAGTGATTGCATTTCCCCAGATGATGAGTCGGTTGGTTGGGTACAATGTGATGATTGTGATAAGTGGTATCACCAGGTTTGTGTCCATATTGGTTCTCAAGAGGCGGAGGATGTAGACAAATACTCTTGCCCATCTTGTGTTGGCAAGTCAGAGGCCACGGATGAAGTCGTTCTTCCTTTGGATTTGACAAAGGATTCTGTCCTGAGGGCCCAACGGAGTGACCCAGATCTTTTGCCAGTCATTCAGATCCTTGAAAAGCAAAAGAATGGTGGTGGGGAGGATCAAGGTCCTGTTCAGAAGATTTCAGATTTCAGTTTGAAGGAAATGGTGTTGTATAAGAATGAATGTGTAGTTATCCCGAAGGTGCTTCAGAATGCAGTGTTAGTTGAGTGTCATTGCAAGCCAATAGCTGGGCATCTTGGGAGAAAGAAGACACTTCAAAGGTTGAAGTCAATGGGTCTCTGGTGGAGTGGTATGTCGCAGTCTGTAAGAAGCTTTATTCGCAGTTGTAAGGTTTGTCTTCAAACAAAGCCTTCTTACCAGAGACGTCAAGGAAAGATGCTGTCTAGTACCTCCTCGAGGCCTTGGGAAAAGGTTGGTGTAGATCTCATGGGGCCTTTACCAAAGTCATATGCTGGGCATGAGTATATTCTGGTGGCTGTCGACCATTTCTCAAAGTTTGTGGAGATTCTGCCTTTGAAGTCAGCTACCAGCCAGTCGGTTGCAACCACTCTAGTGAGGGAGCTGTTCTGCAGATATGGACCTCCAGGAGCCCTGCTCTCGGACAATGGCCCCCAATTCAGAGGGAAGGTTCTGCGAGCTGTCTGCACAGACTGGGGGATAGAGCAGATCTTTATCACGCCATATCACCCCCAAACGAACTGGGTCGAAAGGGTGAATCGTAACATCAAGGCCATGCTTCAAGCTTACACCGGATCTGATCATCGACAGTGGGATGTTCATCTCGCTGAACTCGCGTTTGCCCTGAACAGCAGTAGTCATGACACACTTGGTGTAGAACCATCAGTAGTTATGTTTGGACGGCGCTTGGCTTCTCCCTTGACTAACCGCCTGCAGACTGAGGGAAACAAAGACATTCCTACGCAAGAAGAAATCGCACACAATCGTCAACGCGCTGTTAGTAGCTCCAAACAATATTACGACCAGAGCCGTGATGAGTGCCGCATCACTGAAGGAAGCCAAGTCATGGTGAAGACTAAACCTCTGTCAAATGCGAAAAAGAACTTCTCAGCTAAGCTAGCACCACGATGGACTGGGCCGTTTGTTGTGCAGAAAAAACTAACCCCAGTGAATTTCCTTGTGGTGAACGCTGCCAACAAGAAGGTGACTCGCATCGTTCATGTGGACCAATTGAAAGGGTGCTAATTACTTCGAACATAGACTTCGCATGTTACCAACACTGTTAAAAAATTGTCGCTTTTTGTGACATATTGGATCAGGACTGGTTGAAAGTTCGCGACCCGCGATTACATTGACTTACCTCTATAGCCGAGTAAGATTGCAGTTTGGTCGAGAGCGGGACTGTCACATTCGGGCTATGGATCGCGATGGAAACGAAATGGACGCTAAGTTTTAATTGATCTGGACTCTTAATATAGATTCTAACAGACTCTTATTTCAACTGATGTTGTATGTTAATGTCAACCATTTATATTGGTGCATACCCATGTGCTTTATTTCTGGCTCATGCAGAATTATGCACTCTTCAGAAGTGTTTGATGACTAATATTAACATGTCGGATCCTTATCTTTACAGTTAAAGGATAAATACAACCGGTTGGGAATTGTTGAAAATTGGAACTGTATATAAACTTGTGATTCCCTGTGAATTTTCTCTCATTGCATCTAGTGTTTTACTAAGAGTTATACATGTACACTGAATTTTTGTGCACATGAAATTGTTATACAGTATATACACAGAATTTGTGTTCCAAAAGATAAACGAAACAGAAGAACTACCAATTGAGTGTAGTTTATAATTTACACATATACAGCTGTTAGTTTCGCTAACATCCTACATGTATACTTTGGTAAACACTATATCTGACCCGAAATCGGGTATAACAATATGTATATATATTGTTATATATATTTAAATGTTTTTTGCCGGACCTGCTGACCGGATTTACATTAATAGAGGATATGAAGTATGTTTAGTTGACATACATCCTACACTGTAGCCATGTAGGTAGGGCTAAATTACAAATTTGTCTACGAGTTATTTCTTTTAGAAAGAAATCAAACAAAAGAGCACTCAGCTGTGCTGGTGCGGTGTTACTTATTTTGATTTTTTTTAAAAGGTATTCATGGATATGCTTGAACAGGTTAGACGATAATCTGTATTGGAGTTTTTTCTTGCTTGGTGTTTGACATTATGCACTTTGCATCTCTGTTTTGCGGGGAAAAGCTATCTTTTTGGGGTGCGGTGTTCGTTATTCTTACAGTGTACGTTTTTGGGTACTGATGGTATCTTGCGCAGACAAGCGAACTGAATATATAGATTTATCCTGAACTCAACATAAAAACAGTCGATAGCGATCACAGCATATTAAGAGAACTGGTGGTCGTATGTTTTGTCTGTACGCGCGCTTGGTTGCGATATTGTTGCTTCACGTGTATATGTCTCGGGCGAGATTTGGCTTGTTTTATGAGCAGTTTGGAAATGTTAAAAATAATATTTTAAAAAAACCCCGTAGGGTATTTTTGGTGGGGGAGAGTATAGGGATTGATATCGTTGAACGATACCGAGACCGAGATGATCGGGATCGTGATCGAGAGACTAGAAAATGGACTGTTGTCTGTAATATTCTGATTGTTGTTTCTAGGCCGTTGTCGCCTTATTAAAGGTGTTTTAACCCAATTCCTGTCTGAGATCTAATCCTTCTGTCTGTACCTAGTGAATCCCCTTATAAACTGTTGTCGTCTGATGTCTCTCGTTAGACCGAGTGGGCCAGGATGAGTACAAACTTGTACTCAACGAAATTATCTTTAAGGTAAGTCAGAGAATCATTTTCCATATGTCTCGTGCATTGAAATCCACTCAGTGAAGTGGCATTAAGATATTGGTGGTGGTATTTTTGTAAATTATGTTTGTCCACGTCGGCGCCAGTCATATACAACAAACGTTGCTACAGCCTACAGGCTTTGCGCCACATCTGTCGGGGAGGTACGACTCAGCTGTACGATATAGCTACGCGGATGCATGTGAATTTCGGCGAATTGGAAGAGGAAGTTGAACGAATGATGTAAAATTCGCAAAAGCAGTCCTTAATATTTCTACGTTAATTGGTTTGGCTTGATTTTCGTGATTGATTCCACGGATAAATGTTACAATTTATGTGATACTTTTCCTGCATATAGAATTAGAAGTAAAATCCTTTTCTTTATAGGCCCTACAATTTCTGAAAATGCCTAGAGCTAGTAAGTAGTCGTTGGTCTACATGCATGCGATGTACGTACATGTATGAGCCGAGCGTGCGCGCGCCTCCTTCAGAAAAGGGATTTCCCCTTATTTTCCCAATTCCCCATTTTGGGTAGCTCAGTGTGTATTGCAATTGATTTTGTTTATTCATTTAAACCCTGCTATCTCATAAACCTGAATTACCCTACCAGGGATCGCTGAGCAGAGCAGATCTTTTCAATAAACACAGGGCCTTGCAGTTGTTATGATCGGTAGTCTACTGACTACTCAAATAGATTACCAGGACCAGGTCAGCCTGTTTTCCAGAAGCCTTGGCAAGTTGAATAGGACTCAAATAGGGATTATTTGTTGTTAATCTACATGCATGCTACACTGAGGAGTGGACTGCTTGTGCATCATTGAAAAGCATACAAGGCACGATACGATAAGCTTTTTAAAAGGTACTTGTATTAGACCTAATACAGTATTTCTGAAATAAAGTGGATTTATTGCAAGATACTCAAACTTTGCTCTTCTGGTAAAATTAACTCTTTTACTTGATTTTTAGTTCTAAATTTTTTGTAACTGTGTTGATGCTATATTGTTTAAAACATTTTTTAAAACCTCTTTTCTAGTGATGTATAATTATTGTACTACAGGTGTACATGTTTTTTTTATAAGGATCCAGACTCATTTGTTTGTTAAGGTTGTGTTTTTTCTTGCTTTGTTTGTGTTTGTTTAATGTTATTATTCAATTTCTTTGTTTTGCAATGAAACAGAAGAAGCTGGGGAGATCTTGACAATGAGGATATAACAATGTGCCTCTGTAATATGTGGAAGAGAGATTTGAAATTAGATTTCTATTTTTGTTCTTTTTGAAATTGACCAAGTACCATTTGTGTACACGGATGAAATATAAAATTGACTTTATAGTCAACCCCAACTTCTTCATTTTCAACATAAAATCTGAATTAAATTCATGAATCAATTCAACGTAATATTGAATAACTACAGGCAGCCTTTTGCATGATTCCTTTTGAAAACTAACATGCATTCATGTAATACAGTCAAACCTGTCTACAGCGACCACCCAAGGGAAACACAAAAAGTGGTCTTCGTAGACTTGTTGTAGACAGGTGGTCTTGTAGACAGGTGGTCACTAAAGCAGGTTTGACTGTAGGCCTACATATATTTGCTTTGCTTTCAAAGGCAATTACAAAGCTCAGTTGAACAAAATAGTAATTTTCTCTCTTCATTTTCCATGTCTACTTTTATCAATCACCTAGAGGCTCCACCGACCATGTCCTTCCCAGTGAGAATGAAAGGGACATCATGAGTAGCCAATATCCATGTATAGTGATCCCGGCCTGGACCCAAGGTACGTAGGGCGTCCTCAATCACCGAACGTTAATGAGCTACGAGGGATTCAACGTGGCTACAGCTCACCGACTGGCGGTCGTCATGACATCCAACAACCGACTGGCGGTCGTCATGACGTCCAGCAACCGACGGGACCGCCCCCAATCCCGGAAGCTTACTACAGGAACTTTGGTCACATCCCGGCAACGATCGGTATGACCTTTAACCCCGACGGTAACCAGTGTCAAGTGACTGGGCCAATGCCTCTATTAAGGAGCCCCAATAGGGGTGCGGACTCGCCCCTCCCTAGTGGGTATGACTATCATTTTGAACCCACTCTAGATCCTAAGTATGAGTGTCCGATCTGTTTGATGTGCCTCAGGGATCCTGTTCAGACGGAGTGTGGACATCGATTCTGTTCAGAATGCATCAAAACTTGTCTCAGGTTTGTTATATTGGTTGATTTTTTTCTTCTTCTTTTTAACATTTTCAGGGAACTTTATTTCACATACATGTATCTATAACGTTCACAATAGCATATACTGTACATATGAAATATTGTTGATATATTGAAAGCTCTGTAGATAAATCCATTCAGGATTGCTAAGTATCAAAGGAGACTACTCAACTCAAATCAACTCAAAAATATTTCTTTGTTCACTTTGAGTTTTTATACAGTTGCATAATTGTCTGCCCTTCTGCAGGGCTCCACTCTTACTTTCATGGGAGGTGCTCCTGCGACCTGTTTCACAAAGCCTTTTTTTTAAGGAGAAATGACAAAAATCAGTGACAAATACAGGTATGCTGATAACCAATTATAAGCAAGGATTTCACTAGCTTATAACAAAAACTGTCATTTGTCACTGATGACAAGTTTTGTGAAATGGGGTCCAGGATGAAATTTATAGAGTTAGTATGCATACAGTACACATACCCTTCATTACAATGCCAACATTTTAGGGGGTCCAGACTTTGTTTCATTGTCGTAATTATGAAGTGCATACCGGTAATAAGATACCATTGATGCAATCGTTTCAGTTCACTAAAACACAGTTTCTGAAACGCATTGTTCGTTGCCAGACCACTGCAAGTATTTTCTGCTGGTACATGTCTATGTACAATGTAGGCTACATAACTCATCCATCAGTACAAGCATGTACAGTGTACGTGTGTGCACCTAAGATGTCCTTAGTAATCTACACTGTATCATTTCCCCCTATTGGTGAAATTTGGTAGCGAACCCCTCCCCCCCCCCCCCCCCCATTAAAAAAAAAAAAATCAGTAATACAGGGCTCGAATTACCCACCGGCAATCGGCAATTTGCCGCCATGCCCCTCTCACTGGCCGGAATGCCCTTTTCGAAATCAAACCGCTTACGGCCACAATATTTAAATCCACAAAAGTTTTGCCGACATTATAGTCATCATAAGTCAACCCCGACTTGTAATGTTCAAAAGACTTTGTTGCCCCAACTGAGATCTAAAAACAATAATTATCGGAAAGACTTTGTTGCCTCTACGGAGATCTAAAAACAATAATTATCGGCAAGGTTTTGTTGCCCCTACGGAGATCTAAAAACAATAATGGCAAGGTTTTGTTGCCCCTACGGAGATCTGAAAATAATAATTACCGGCAAGGTTTTGTTGCCCCTACGGAGCTCTAAAAACAATAATTATCGGCAAGGTTTTGTTTTCCCTACGGATATCTAAAAACAATAATTATCGGCAAGGTTTTGTTGCCCCTACGGAGCTCTAAAAACAATAATTATCGGCAAGGTTTTGTTGCCCCTACGGAGATCTGAAAATAATAATTACCGGCAAGGTTTTGTTGCCCCTATACGGAGATCTAAAAACAATAATTATCGACAAGGTTTTATTGCCCCTACGGAGCTCTAAAAACAATAATTATCGGCAAGGTTTTGTTGCCCCTACGGAGATCGAAAACAATAATTATCGGCAAGGTTTTGTTGCCCCTACGGAGTTCTAAAAACAATAATAATCGGCAAGGTTTTGTTGCCCCTACGGAGATCTATAAACAATAATTATCGGCAAGACTTCGTTGCCCCTACGGAGATCTAAAAACAATAATTGCCACTATGGAACTCCTAAATTAATAACTATTGAATTTGAATTGAATTTGAATTTGAATTTATTAACAACAACACATCACAATAATGACAGTACATATGAACAATCATACAATGCAAAAAAAATAAAAAATAATAATAATACTGATACATGTATACATAACATAAGAGTAATGTCGATTGAACAGTAATGGTTTTAAAACGATATTTTTTAGACATACATCTGCATACTATTAAATGTACAAAAGATATATACTTAAATATGCATATTACTATGTTTAGGTGAAGTTGTTAATTGGAACTAGAAGTTAGCACAAGTGCTAGTCGAGCCTAGTTCCATTCTTTGGCAAGTTTTTTTTCTGTTAATTTGTTTTTACATATGAATGTAAAACTTGTTTGTTTTGTATTTACATATATACAGCAAAATAATACAATATTATGTAACTTTTTTTCTTTACTAAAATGAAAAAATAAAAATAAAAAAGCTTAAGCGTAAAGCATTACAATGAAAGAAAACAAATCTTCGAAGAAATAAAATCATATCATATCAATATTGGCGGGACTTCATTGACAATACGGAGATATGAAAGCATATCTTCATCAAAATGATTGATACGTTTGGCACATAAACCGTAATGACTCTGGCTTAGTTTTTCAATCCATCTCCATCCTTTTTAATTGGACCAATCAATATCGGGAAGTTTTGTTTACCCATCGTTGGTTCAACATCTTCACTTCGCGTTGTCACCTTTTTTGGTGGGTTTTCAGAGTTTTTAATCAATAAAAAACTTGAATTTTTCTAGGGAGGAGGGAGGAGGGTCGGGAATTAAATCAGAAAACAATTAAGAGTTGAGATAATGGTACATCGAATCGTCTTCTTTCCCATACGTTTTAATTAAAACGTCATAGCTTCCGCGCTTTGCGCGGGAGGGGTGATTGATTTCAGAAAAGAATTAATAGTCGAGAACGGTACAACGAATCGTCTTCTGTCTCTAATAATTTATTAAAAACATACAAGCTTCCGCGCTTCCCGTGGAATTCAGGAAAGGATGAAGTCAAGAACGGTACAACGAATCGTTTTCTTTCTCTAATAATTCAATGAAACGTCAAAGGGGGGAACTCCCCACTCCCTCCACCCACCCCACGGGCGGATTCAGCCGGCGGCAGGGGAGGGGACCAAAGAGGGGACCAAAGAGGGGGCCCAGTGAGAGAAATTATCTAGCGGTGGGTGAAACAGCCTGCCTGTTAATAAGGGGGGGGGGAGCGGGGTAGTGAGCAGTATTTTTTTTTTGCTCCCGAAAATTTGAAAATCGCGGCGGCCAATAATTCGCTCAGTTAGGGGGAGGGGGGGGGGGTAGTGAGCATTTTTTTGTTGGGGGGGGGGGGTGCAAATACCCCCCCCCCCCTCCATTAAAACGGCGTGAGGTGATTTTATGCTCACTTTTCACTTTGGCCTTAGTGCCCTTTAGTATACGATAGATTTGTGCCCATTTCAGTGGATTTGTGCCCTCTCAAAAAAGTGGCCTTGACCCAAATTTGACGTAATTCGAGGCCTGGTAATAGGAGATCTCATTTTTTCTCTGGAATATTCAAGCACTATTTGATGTTTAATCCATGGGCTTAAGAATGCTCAGTGTGCTCTCATTTGACAGGAGCTGTGAACAGTTAAAGGCTGGTATCTAAAAGAGAGGATATTCTGTGGAAATTATAACAGCATACGTTCAAAGAGAAACTAATATTATTCATTAATAGACCGTTTACACCAGTTTAAAAGGAATTGAAAGCGTTGAATGTTGGTATTTAGCAGCCCTTTAGGTAGCAAAGAAATGAGCTGGAACTTTATTTGAATTTAAGGTTCTGTATTTCCTCATTCCAAACTTCATTTAATTAGCACACATCAAAAAGCCTTGTGATGCCGGGGCAATTGATTGGATTACTCATACATGTGCAGCATTGGAGTATCCCCCCCCCCCCCCCCCCTTAAAGAGAAGGTTGAGTTCTGGAAAGAGTCGAAAATAATTTGTGAGCGTTATCATTGTTATTAAATGCAAGTGTGGAAGAACATCAGATAGAAAATGTACCCTGAAAAGCATGGCTCTTTAAATGCCTTCATATTCTAAATATTGCATGTACAACATAAAAATCGGGACGGATTTGTTATGCCACCTGTTCGTGTAGCCCCATATACGTCTTTCAGTGTACAGTGCTTGTAACTTTACCAAGACTGGACCAAATTTCTTATCATTTTGATGATTTCAGAACCTTGCAGTACATGTAGATGATCAATCTGTTCTGATCGATTCAACACCGTTTCTTTCAAAATGCAATCGCATGACCAGAACTCAACTTTATCTTTAAAGTGGGATGGACATGCCACTTTGCCTGTTAACAACATTGATTAAGGATCCTAATAGCCTCATGCATTAACATGTGAGGGTTCTTTGTGGAAATGTCGGAGATAATTACATGAAGTTTTGTTTCTATTCTATTCATGACAAACCATACTAATCACTTAATTTTCTTTTGGTAATTGTGCTGTAAGTTGTGCCAGTACATTCAGGGAATTTCCTTTTTTAATTTTCTAGCTCATCACAGATAATACATGTACATGTACGTACGAACAAAGTAATTTACTCTTTTATTGTGTTATGGATTTGATATGTTGAGGGTTTAAATTGTTATTTTTTTTAATAGTTTCAGATGAAAACAATTGTGCATCTGTCTAAACATGCTGATTATTCACCGTATTGTAATGAGAAGAAGAAGCTAATTGAATTTCAATATATATATATTTCCAAGAAAATCAATTTCTATATTATGAACAGTGTGTTGTTCCAACAATAGTCCTGTTATTGTCTTTTATGACATTATCTCCTTGCCCTGCTTTGAGTAAGCGAGCAACTGAAGGGAATTTCCCCTATCTTCTCAATCTCATGGTATACTACAGCTACATGTATTCATTGTTAACTTCTTAAATCTGCAAGTAATATTCAAGTGACTTTGAAGGGAATTTCCATTACTTCTCAAGTTCTCATGCTATACTGCAGCTCTGTATACTACACTGCTACATAAATGATGCATTGAGAATGTGTGTAATCGCAAAATCATATTAGAGGCACTGTGGATGGCCTGCCAATCAAAAAAATATTCATTTATTTACAAAATAATGTTAGATCACAGCTGATAAAGTTGACCTTACAATATCATTTTACCAGAAACGATCATATGTACATGTACCAGAAACGATCATATGTACAGTACCAGAAACGATCATATGTACCTGTATACATGTAGTCTGATATAACAGATCTAAAAAGTAACCAAGAGTCGTACACTGTATAAATGAGATACATGTAAGTACTTGCCAGATTATTTTGTGAGGTCAGTACATGTACATGTAGTCATGCATATGTATGAATATTATTATTGTAGTTTAAACAAAATGTTTTGTTAGTATTGATATTATTATTATTATTATTGTATTATTATTATTATTTAGTGAGTTTTTTGTTATCAATTATCATCATCAATTCATCATCATCATCATCAGCATAACTGTCAATTATCATCATCATTCTGACATCATCATCATCATCATCATCACTGTCATCGTTTTAGGCATTTATGCTTTCTTATCAGTCAGGTATTATAACCACCACTGACACTAATACTCATTATCATTCTCATAATCAGCATTGTCATTATGATTACATTGTTGTCAATCACTCTGGTTATCATGATACATTGTTTGATATGTTTGTCTCTCTCTACCATAGGAATGCTGGTTTACGCTGCCCAGTTGATAATGTATCTCTTACAGAAGCACAGGTAAGCATTAATATCATGACTATTGAAAGCTGTATTTTTCATGTACATTACAAATCTAAAAAGTGGGAAATTATTTATTTCTCATTTCTAATCTAAAGTTCCTCTCTCAGAAAGGAATTGACATTCATTTGGAATGTTTTGATTTTCTAAATGCCAAGAAAAATAGGATGTAATTTGGCCTGCATTTTTCAGGGCATACTTGTATGTCGGATACCTGATTGATTTTTTTTAAATTTTTAATGTGGATTTATCGACAAATACATGGTAACCTTAACATCCAAATGTTTTAAAGGAACATATGCTTTACTGAAAGCGTGACCTACATGTAAATGAGCTCACTAGTATTAGACTTTTTCATCCATGTTACTGTACAGTGGAACCTCATTATAAAGAGCTCTGATTTATAATGAGGTTATAAGAAGGTGATTTTGCTGGTCGCAGCTCTTTATATTCTTTTGTTTTTTTTACCCTGATATAACAAGGTAATTTCTTTGGTCCCAAGGACCTCGTTATAACTAGGTTTCACTGTACAGATAAATCTGACTATCAATATCAGAACTACATTATTTTGTTATAAATATAAGAGAGGATCAGTGATAGATTTTGTGAGTTCAAACAAAGTTCAATAATTAATGAAAACGGGAACAAATTTCCCCTTTCTCCACACATTTAGTGACAAGTGACTTTATGTCAATAGCTTCTAGAAATCTGCAGGTGACAGTTCTGTCTGACATGAATAAGATATCCTTCAGCAAAATGGGGAAACCCCTATGTCTGAAGACCATGTTGATTCCATGTGAGTTGTCTTGACTACGCAACTTTTCACTTTGCTATTTTCCTAATTAAGGCATTCAAGTTTGGTGCATGCTTCATTTGTTAGGCGCTTTATGACATGCTTTCATGTTCACATATGGTTACTGATTTTACTGAACGCAAAGTGTATGTAATCATTATGTTGTGAGGTCAAACCAACCACAATTTTAAAGCGTATCAATCACGTCCAACAACAAATATGTTTGTACAGCTAGAATTTGTTTTAATAAACTTAGAAAAAACTTTAACAGGCACTCTATAGGCCAGCTGATAAGGAGCGAGAAGAAAATAAAGAATAACTTTATGAGCATGGAACCCAAATCAGACTTGGCTTCTGTGCAGCCCCCCCCCCCCCCCCCTCTCTCTCTCTCTCTCTCTATACGGTACATGTATACAGTTTAGCTGTATGATAGCTGCCATCGGGATTATCTCTACAAACAAACAAACAAGTGTGAGTCAAAAAAAAGTTTACACCTTGAAAATTGCTAATCATTTTAAAAATCAATTATGAACAGTAAATTATTATACATCTTATGAAAGAGTGTTTCATCCCAAATCAATTGGTATCATTTTTGTGTGGTATGTGTTCACACTTGGATGAACAAGAGGCATTGTTTGTAAGAGTGCAAAAATCGACTTGCGCCAAAGTGGCTTATGTGAGGCTTGAATAAAACAATTGGGATTTGGTTATTAAATCAGTTTTTGCAGATCAAAATCACATCCCTAACAAATTTAATTATGCCACACATATCAAATATTGAATATCAAATATCAACGAACACTTGTGCACGTGTGTGTGTGCGTGTGTGACTTTGCTTCTGCAAAAAGCTGCAATGCATTTTATTTGATACATTCAATTCATTCTCTCACTCCGCTAATCCCAACATAATACATGCTGTAGGCGTCACTTTGGCGCAAGTCAATTTTTGCACTATCGCAAACAATGCCTCCTGTTCATCAAAGCGTGAACACATACCACACAAAAATGATATCGAATGATTTGGGATAAAACACTCTTTCATCAGATGTATAATAATATACTGTTCATAGATGATTTTAAAAAAAATTAGCAATTTTCTAGGTGTAAACTTTTTTTTGACTCACACGGTATATCTATCTAGATGTATCTATCTCTCTCTCTCTCTCTCTCTCTCTCTTTCTCTCTCTCTCTATCTATCTCTCTCTCTCTCTCTCTCTCTCTCTATCTCTCTATCTCTCTCTCTCTCTCTCTCTCTCTATCTTTCTTAGTGCTTTCATCATGCTATGTGTTCGGCTGGTCTATGAATATTTATCACTTATTTATTTTTATTATTATGGCTCTTTTGTAAAATCCAATGTAAAATTCCCATTTATTGAAATTTGGATGAACGAAATCAAATTGAATGAATTGAACTGAATTGAATTGAATTGAATTTGATTTGATTGGTACAACAATATAAACGTTGCTTGGCAGGTAGCAGCCAGAAAGAAAGTGACTCTTATAAGTGGCCGACCTAAAGATATATAATTAAAAGATATAAATAGATACCAAATTACAAGGACATGAAAAATTTCAACATTACCACAAAAAAGTCTTATTCCATTAATGCCGATACCAATACACAATACACACATAGTAGAATGTACCTACCTTTATTGAAAATCTTGGTATAGTATCATTCATGGTTTGACCAGGGTCTAACACAAACAATAATTTTAAAAATAGTAACATTCTACACATGTACATGCACTGAATTTATGACCATTCAATGAATATCCTTCTTCCTCTGGCCCTCGTGCCTTTGACATTCAATTGACTTTCAGTTTCAACGTATTCTGTGATGGTAGAAAGTTTAAGGAATTATAAAAATATATTTTAGGGATGCTCCTAGCTGTGATTAGAACACAATCTCTAAAACATCTTTATGAAATACTAGTAGTACACACAATTGTGAAGATGCATGATAAGTTGCATTTTGATGCCTTATTCAGTCTCCAATAATCACTCAAAGTTCTGTGAATATTTCACAAATAATTGTGGATTTGCCTTGTGCAATCTGTGTGTTGATACTGCTACAAAATATATGAATAGGGAAAGAAATGGGAATGTCCCAAGGATAGTAACTTAAAGATAAGTTTGAGTTCTGGTAATGATAGAAAATAAACTATCACAGAATCCAACACAACTTACTCTGAATGTTCAGTTCTTGTGAGGTTGATTTTATTTCACTGGTTCAAAAAAGCAATCTACTGCAGGATAAACACTCCAGAATGAATTATAGCCATGTTCACTCGACATTCCATGCCCATACCAAAGCTCAAGATTAGCTTTAATTGTATTGAAAGAGGAAAATGAAAGTATGTAGCACTACACAGATACCCCTGACCTACTTAAAGGGATCGTTTAACAATGTTAAATCTGAGATACACGGCCCAACGTGTTATCAGTGTCTGTGATATGGTGTAATATTGAAGCCCTAAAAAAATTGCGCTTCAAAATGATCAATAAGTGCCTCAAAAAAGTAAAAATCTTTGAGTGACCGGTTTTACCATACTCGTTTTCCCCAATAGACTGTAGTGTTATGAAAACCGTCAGGCGAACGGTTTTCAAAATTTGTAATTCCAATCATAAATATCTTGATAATCAGACAGGCGATCGGCTTGTAAAAGTCATGGGGTTCCTGACTGACCTAAAGGTTTATAATTATCATTGCATCTTGAGCTAAATCCAGAATTTTGTTTCAGAATCTGAGACAAAGTTACCGGATCCCTTTAAGATATGTTTGCCCTTTTTGGGAACTTTCAAAGCTACTTGTAAAATGATCATCAGTTTCCTCTTGGAGAACCTTGAGGAACCAAGAAGACCTTGATCAACTCTGTGTGTGCTCTTTAAGTTCATGTCCTGTTTGACTGAGCTAGTATGCCAGTATTGATAAGCGATCAGATTGTTAAGAATGGGGGAATTCCCTCAACCTACCGTGTTATAATTCAGTAGTGCAAGCTGCCACTGTGAGATTTCAGTGTTGTTTTGGATGAGTGCATCTGTACATCCTCTCATACAATTAAAATATTACTACTATAGAGTATATGCTGTACTGCAATATACTGTAGTTGAGTTCTATAATGCTTTTGATGGGGCTATACATGTACATTGTAGCTTCAGCCATATGAAAGAAGGGGTCCCTGTTAGTTGGTATTTGTACAGGATCTGTGAAGATAGTTTGTCATTACCCAATATAAAGCTTGTGTAATACAAACCTAGTATAAACATAACTTTTGGTTCATTTGAGCACATTTTGGATTTGTGGTTTGCACTAGTATGCATCATGAATATAATGTGTGTTTATTTTAGAGCTCACTAAAAGATAAAGTTGATTTCTGGTCATGTGATTGCATTGTGAAAGAAAAGGTGTGGAATGGATCAGAAAAAGTTGATCATGTAGCATGTACATGTAAGTATTGGTGTGTACTGCAAGGTTCTTGAGTTTTCAAAATCATAATAAATTTGGCCCAGTCTTGGTTAAGAAACAAGCACTGTACACAGAAAGATGTATATGGGACTACACAAATGGTGTTGGACCTACTTACCTTGATTTCCTTATCTTTCTATGCTCATTACTCAGCCAGTATACATTTTCTACCAAAATTGTTTGACAAATGACATTTATTTGTAGTCTTGAACATTCAGTGTAAGTTTTGTTTGATTCTATGAGATTTTTTATTTTTTATTTTTTTTAAATCTTTAAAGCTTTCTAATTCCAGGGCTCTATCGCTTATTACTCAAACAATACATTATTATTATTATTAATTTATTTCCTGTTGGAGTCTGTTCTCTGTGGTAAATGTTTAGGAAGTCTAGGAATCCCCATCCATTGAAGCAGCTGATAATATGAGAGAGAGAGAGAGAGAGAGAGAGACAAAGAGACAGAAAAAGAGAGAGAGAGAGAGGGGGAGAGAGAGACAGAGAGAGACAGAGAGAGAGAGAGAGAGGGAGAGACAGAAAGAGAGCTACATACATGCATGTAGGTCTACATGTACATTGTATAAAACAATCATTATTTTGTCCTTCTTTATTTCTATAACATGTACAATAATGTGAAGCAACTTTGTTTATTGAATACTGTATCTTGTAGAACAGACAAATATCTACACTTTTAGAGAATTTTTTTTCCTTCTGTGCAGCTTCTATCAGCCTCTTTCATCTTTCATGCATGAGGGCACCACTGTCCTACTTGTAGCAACTTGCTCCTTCTATATAGAAAACTTCCCCGATTGGTGCCTGTTCGTCCCCCATGATCCTCTTTTTCTTATGTTAGTTGAGAGCTGAGTTAATGAGATAGCCACCTGTCAGTGACCTCCCTGATGTGGTCTAATCCCTTCTGGCCCAGTATTGTTGACGGTCTTTAAGGGAGAGGTAGAGTCAGAGTTATATTTATATTGCCCTTCAAAACTGTTTTTGGTTTAAGAAACTCTACTGATTGATTCTTGAATAGAAGTTTTATTACGGAAATGAAACTGCGTTGATAATTACTCATGGTTTGACTGACAAAAACTTCTTGGAATTTTACGATGCCATAAAAAGCTTAGATGACATGTTTATTACCTGTTTGGAACCAGAAGGGCATTAGGTCTGTATGGAATGATATGAGTTAGCTTCCTTTTAGGGTCCAAGCTGACAAAACACATAAATGTAGTTAGACTTACATACATGTGAACGAATCCAGGAAATATCTTCATATACCGGTATTACAGAAACATTTTATTGAATGCAGAGATAACCAACAAAAATCTCATTTATTAGTTAGTGTAGAATAAAGTTAGTCTGCCGATATTTGGTTTGACTTTATTTGGTCAATGGTAAAGGGTTATGACTATCATGTGACCCAAAATCCTCCAATCGAATGTCAAGGATCTACTTACATGTAGATGTTATATAATAAAGGGTTATGACTTATGACGTATGTCGTGATAATGTAGTTTTAATGGTCAGTTGCTTGTATACATAACTTCTAGAGTTGAAGTTGTAATTAGGAGTAGCATATTAAGAACTTGACCATAGCACAATTTTTGCCATAACCCAAGAGTCATGTAGAAACAAACTTGTTGGAATATGGTTGAATATCGACTTCATCCATAGTTATTTATTATGATGAATCTTACCCTAACACTAGAATTATTGCGCTGCAACTTATAAAGCTGTCATCAAAATTTAAGCCCTTTAATTGTACAAAGCCTGAAATAAGGAAATGATAGACCTTCATAATTATGTCATATCAATAGAAAGGTCAGAATACCTGCAGACCATATTTTTCATTGGAATGCTTTTATGTTTTATATTTCAAAAATAATTCCTTTTTTTACTCGTGTTTTCTCTTCCATGTCAGTACGACCATGTAGATATCAGGCAAATAAGAATATAAAACAACAAATGAATTTAGGACAGTGTGGTTTCATGCGGCGTTCAGTTGCATGTATGGTTTCAGTGATAAGGGGTTTCCCCTCATTTTGTAAACAGAATTCCCCAGGTAGACCCGTGTTTTGCCGAGTAAGTGTTAGTTTTGTTGTTATGAAAGCGATTAAAGTACAACAATTACCGACCTGTAGGTTGACATTTGGAAATGCCACAGTGCAATGTTTCAAGTTTCAAAAGTACAAACTTAAAGAAAGATTATTTGTTTATTGACAAAGAGGTTTCTTTCCATGTGTGTTTGCCTGATTGTGTTTGTTTATTTTAGTGGTATTTCCTTAATAGCATCCAGTGATTGGGACCTCTCCCCCCAAAACAAAAATAATAATCATAAAAAATAAAATAAAATGAAAAATAAATACAAATATACGGTAATAAAAAATAAATAAAAGGAAATAACAAATAAATAAATAAATAAATAAAAGAGCAACATGCATGCCCTTTAAAGTCTTGTTCAGATATGACTCCGCAAAACCATGGTATTTTTTAATGATGTCGTTAAGTGTAACACACGTCACATTTCTGTATCTCAGTAAATATGCTCAAGAAACCTTTGTTTGCATACACTTACCATTCACATTCAAATGTAAACAACTGTGGCGGCTTTTTGCACCGGTTTGTATCTGAACAAGCCTTTAGGGTGCAAAGAGGAAAAAAAAGGGAAATAGGGCAAGGGCTCTATTAACAGGGGCAAGAAAACTGCAACAATTAGAACAAATTACAGCCTCTCTGTTCACACATCTTGACAGTCCAGTATAATGTGTCTGCATTCTGTAGTAAGTGATGCTTCTATCATGTTCATGGTTGGGCCCACAGGCGAGTACTGCTGTATCAATCTATATCCATATTCATGTCGCCTTTCATGCTTAAAGCCTGTCTGCAGTAATTTGGCCAGGAGGGATTAGACCTTCCTGCAAGGTCACTGACGGGTGGTTACTTATCACATCAAATCAGCTCTCAGTTAACATTAAAAAAGGGATCATGGGGGACCAACGGGCACGTACCACTTAGGCAATATTTGCTATATAGACTATAGAGGGCGCAAGTAGCTACAAGTAGTGCAGTCCCGCTTAAAGCTCTCAGAGTTCACCATATTTTTTGCAAGATTTGTGCTTGAGTTCATGTCTTTATACCCCCATCCCCCCCCCCCTCCATCCTATCGTAAAACATCCAGTACATCCATGAGGAGATATTTTTTGTGCATAGAGTTATTAGAGTATTTCAAAGGCACTTCTGGAAGAAAATTGAGATATTTTGACAGGATGCATCATGCATAGCAACAGGGATGTTGAGACTATTTTATACCTAATAATAATGATGTCTTCTATAGCGCTGGTAGCTGCCATCTAGGCGCTCTTGGCGCTTGCTCCAAACTACAGTGTATACTAGATAATCAGTTAAACTCTGTACATTGTGTAGGTATACACCTCTCATGATATGTAGTTAAAATAATATTTCAAGAAGTAATTTGCAGTGTTCATTCAACAGTCATTTGACATGCACATCAGAAAGGCTAGTTCTTCAAATTGCAGAGATGTGTCTTGAGCAATTTCTTTAAGGATTCTTTGTTTAGAGCTGCTTGGTCAAAGCACGGAAGATCATTCCAGACCTTTGTGGCAGACACTAGGAATGAACGCTAATGAACTTACTATGAGAAGAGATGTACATGTACATGTGGAGGCGTTATAGCTCAGTCGGTAGAGCAGTGGTCTCGTAATCTGTTGACCCGGGTTCGAAACCAAGGCGATGCACTAGTGCCCTTTGGTAAGGCATTAATTCTCACTACCAGGTCCCTCGGAGAGGACCTTAAGCCGTCGGCCGTCTGGTTGCTTACTTACAAGCATTTATGCTTCTTAGCAGTCAGGTAAAATAACCATCACATCGGAGTGTTGGCTCAGTCAGTAAAGCGTCCGCCTCACAACCGGGAGGTCGTGGGTTCGAACCCCGGCCGCGACATACCAAAAGACGTTAAAAGATGGGAGTTGCTGTTACCTTGTTTGACGTTCAACAATAAAGGATAGAGCAATGTCAGTCTGGCGCTGCTCAGTGGCTGCCGGGCTCAGAATCAATTGGGCAAAAAGAATTTTCATTTCGGTTTGATAAAATTTGGAGTGGACTAAAAGATTATTATTATTATTATTGTAAAACTCAACTTTTTAATTGATCTGTTTTTTTTTTATAGATGTTTCCAGATGTGTGTGTAAGGAGAGAGATCCTAGACCTACAGGCAAGGTGCCCATATCAGGACTGTCCAGATCTTCTAGAACTCAGGGATATCGAGGTAAGACCTGTAATGTATTGAACAGCCCCGTTAAAAACGGTAGTTGTTTGTACTTGCATGCAGTTAACTGTACCTTTCATCAGACATTATACATACATGTACATCTAGGCCCGTCTTATAAAGAGTTAATATCAATCCTAACTATTTACATAAGAGATAGGAGACTGCAAACTTGCGATTGATTAGAGGACTTACGATTGATTTGGATCAATCATTATTCTTTATTAGACGGGGCCCTGCACTTCACCTCAATAGTACGACAATACACCTGATTGTGGCCTGTACTGCAACTGAAGAAGAAGAAGAAGACTTACAGTATCTCCAGTGGCCTGGCTGGGAGGGGGGGAGCATTGGAACCTCTAACCCCCCTCTCCCATACCACCTGAATGGTTGTCCCCCTCTCAACAGGAGATACATATTTTGTCTATGTGAAATATTGTTCCAGAACAAAAAGGCGGTTGCTTCAGTCAAACCTGTCGATTTAGCAACCGCCCAAGTGAAACACAAAAAGTGGTCTTTGTAGACAGGTTTCTTTAGTACATGTTTCAATGAGAAACCCTTGTTAAGGGAAACAAAGAATGTGATTTTGTAGACAGGTGGTCACTAAAGCAGGTTTGACGGTATTTAGTTAATATCTGCATTTCATATAGTTTGAAATTACCCTAAATATATTCATTTGACCTATAAGATAGTCCATTTTTGTTTTATACATGTGTAACAAGTTTAGGAAATACCAATCTTTTTTATTACAAATTTGTCATTTTGTCTTTCCTGATTTACAGAGCCACAAGGAAAGTTGTAGCTATAGAACGGAGCCATGCCCTAACCAATGCGGTGCTTCAATGAGAAGAAGATCAATAGATCATCATGTAGAGAAGGAGTGCCCCAGGAGACTGGTTGAATGCACATACTGCAGGGGCCCTTTGTGCTACAATCAGAAGGAGGTAAATTAGTATACAAATAATACACAGGAGTGAGGGCATTAGTAAGAATTACCCACACAAGGTACCTTTGGAACAGTTTCAAAGGTACCAGGTGTGGGTAATTTTACTAATACCCGAACAAGATGATGTGTATTATTCATTTTATAAGATTATGTTTTATTTTTTAAATAAAATGATGTTTTATAACATGATTTTACTGATGATTTGATTAGGATCCGCTTCATCATCTTATAAAGATTAACATTAAATGGAGACCCCTTGTAGCGGAAAGTCTTCACTTCTGAACGTTAAGAACCCACTGCTCTATTCGTATAAGAGTAGGGGGAAACCCTGGTGTAGTGGTCCACCTGCACACCCCCAATCAGTTATACTGGGAGGAGAGCCCCCAGGGTCACAGTGATAATATAATATAATAATGATAATAATAATAATGAACCCTGTAGTAGCCTAGATAAAAAAATATACATTGACAAAGACATACCGGTATTCTTTTCCTAAACATAGATAGTACAGAAACAAATTACCCTATTATTTTCATTTAGAAGGCCCTCTTTACTTGGTACCATTGATACAGTGGTTTAACTGCCCAAATTCATTTTACATTCAATAATTGTTTTAGGTAAAGTAAAGCTTTTTCTCTTGTTGAAATTTTAAAATGTCTGTAAAATGTCAACTTAATAATAATAATAATAATAATAAAAACAGTGCTTATAAAGCGCTTACCACCGAATCTCTATAAAGCGCTACTTAGTCACACCAGTATAGACCAGTTTTGGAACCCCCCCCCCCCCCCCCTCTCAAAAAATAAAATGGAAGCTCTTATTACCAATCATGTGAAAAAATATGTTTTTACTAAAACGTGATGATACAAATTTTGCCAAGAAACCGCCTACTAATTGATATATTTGGTAATTTATTATATCTATTTGGACCTGATAAATATAAGGCACGTGTGCGTAGTCCCATAAACACCTTTCTGTGTGCAGTGATTGTAACTTGGCCAAGACTGGGCCAAATTTCTCATCATTTTGATGATTCCAGAACCTTGCAGTACACACCAATACTTATATGCTAGATGATCAACCTTTTCTGATCGATTCCACGACGTTTCTTTGACAATGCAATCGCATGACCAGAACTGATCTTTATCTTTAAGGGTTAATGTTTACTCTCTCGCCTCACTTCTTCTCATGTTGAACAGAGACATCATGCCGAGTGTCCGAAGCGTCCAATCAGCTGTGAGTATTGTCATAAGGAGGTGTTATCTGATCATCTACACTCCCATCATCAGCATGATTGCACTGAGATACCAGTACCTTGCCAGTTTGCATCATTCGGCTGCACAGATAGGGTAAGATGGTATGGCTGGGGTGGAGACACCACTATCCAGAGGGGGTAAGATGCTATGCCTGGGTTGGAATTCCACTATCCAAGAGGGGGTAAAAGGAATGGTTGAGGGGTTCGATCAAGTGCAAATGTGGGTGTGATCAGATGTATTAGAGTGCATTTGGGTGTAACAGAGACGCAATCGGGTGCAAGAAGGGATTTAATAGATGTAATGGGTGTAATTAGGGGGCTTTGGGGGTAATATGGGTGCAATAAGATGCAAAAGGGGGTTCAAAAAGGATGTTATCAGGTACCTGTTGGATAATATGGGTACAATTAGGTGTAAAATGTGTGTAGTAACGATGCAAAGGATGGTATCAAACAGTTGGGCCTTTTTTCATTATAGTTATAGCAGGTATATTTTATTAGTATCATGATATAGTTTTTCTTAACAAGACAACACTATTATCAAAGCCATTTCAAAGACTGTGTTCATATTGTGGTCCTTTGGTTCTTTCCTTTAACTGCAGTTACCCAAAGAGCGCATGGCAATACACATTTCTCAATCTATGGAAGCTCACCTGCAGATCATGGCTATTCATCTTCAGAACCAACAAACTCAGCTTCCACGAACAACCAGCTACCCTGGTACTAGCTGGAGAATGGGCGCAACGTACGACAGTCAGAGGAGTGAATTGGCCACAGCTGCAGGGGGTAAGATCACGGATGTTCATGAACATGGAGCCAGGAAGCTAGACCCCGAGCAGCTTGTGAGGACACAGATAGGGCCGTCTAATTACGTGACGTCCCCTTCTGTGATGCCCAGCTTTGGGCCAATGGGATCGGGAGCCTTTGATCCGATGGATCAGTTCAAGGGCGTTGAGGATCACAGTCAAAGAACTCCAAGAGAAAGAAGTGTGGATGAGACAGAAGGTGATAGAACTCGAGAGCAAGGCGGCGCGTAAAGATTCAGAGATAGCCACTCTTAGGAACGAGGTTCATAGCCTGCAGGAAGAGACTAAAGACCTACGTGAGCATGTTGCCAATGGGATCTTCGTGTGGCGGTTGCGTAAGTACTCAGAGCTACGGGTGTCAGCGGAACGAGGAGAAGCAATGGTCAGACATAGCGAAGGGTTCTACACAGGCTCTTGTGGCTATCGCTTGTGTGTCAGGGTCAATATAAACAAATCAGAGACACGGAAAGTCCTGTATATATCCCT
Organism: Strongylocentrotus droebachiensis; assembly: GCA_035222895.1. NCBI lineage: Eukaryota > Metazoa > Echinodermata > Echinoidea > Camarodonta > Strongylocentrotidae > Strongylocentrotus > Strongylocentrotus droebachiensis. The sequence goes on along the minus strand of JAVYIG010012886.1, from coordinate 24,304 downwards.
CTTTGTACACTTCATGCAAGGGAAGTATGATAGCTCCCTGGAATGGCCTTTTAGAGGGTCAATAACTCTGTCCTTGGTTGACCAGAACATTGACCCGGAGTTGAAACAGAAGAACATTACCGAAAGGTTGGTAGCGAAGAGTAACCTGGACGCTTTCAAAAACCCAAAACGGCTCGCAATCACAAAGGATTCGGCTACATGGAGTTTGCTTCTATCGAATCCCTAGAAAAGGAAGGGTTGTTCATCAAAGATAATACCATCTTAATTAAAGTGGAAGTCCACCCACAGTCTAATTAGTTTAGAAAGCATCAAGTTTCATTTTTGAATCCCCTATCTCATATGATGCAGTAGAATTTTATTGACTCTTTGACCCCCTCTCGGGGTATGAGAGTACAAACAAACATATAAGTATAAATAGCAATGCATGACTCGTGAATGCAATTCTTATACATTATAGGCCTACATAGATGATGACACAAAGATACAAACAATAATAGGTATATAGTGTAGTATGAACCACTGTGGCAAAATGAAACGCCATGAGCACAGCACACGTCACAACTCAGTACACCACCTTTCTACAAAGACCACTTGTTGTGTTTCCCTTGGGCGGTCGCTATAGACAGGTTTGACTGTATTTCAATAGATTAATTCTATAATTTTATCTTTGTATTGTCGACCCATGTCCATGTAATGCTCAAGTCGGGATCAAGTATGATGATATTTTATTCCATGCTTGATACAAATAGAATTGATATTTTATATCAAATGATTCAACCGATTAATATAAAATGTAATTTGTTTGCTGTATGGTACATGTAGACATACCTCATAGATGGTTCTGGCAAATAATTCCATTTCTTTTGTTTATATGTTTATTTGTCTATTTAATATACATGTATGTGTACCAGGAGATATACTCTTAAATCATGGCATTCATAAGCAGTACTGGTTAGGATATCTTCATTACAGACTTTTCAAACCAAAACACAAATGATACAGGTTTGATATATTAAATCTATCTATCTATCTATCTATCTATCTATCTATCAAGGTATCTTCTCCCAGTTTGGAGGTTGATTGCAACATGTTTCCACCCATCTCTGTTTTCTGCCATCCTAGTACATGCTTGCAGTCTCATTCCACTCCATGCCTTAATGTCTCCCTCCTAGTTGGTTCCTTGTTTCCCTCTTGGTCTGCTATCTTCTACTTTTCCGTCCAATAAATATTTCAAGAAACTGATTTCTTTTTATGTAACCAAAGTACAATATAGATTTAAGTAATAAAAAAGAGTATTAATCTGTATTATAAATGATGCAATGAGCAGATCTCTTTGATGGGCCAGGGATTGATGGAGCTGTGGAACCATGGAAGTGAAATTGGTTTTATGAGGTGGATGAAATGGGAATTAAAGGTGTAGACCAGTTTTGGAAACGCCCCCCTCTCAAAATATAAAATGGAAGCTCTTATTACCAATCATGTGAAATCATGTTTTGACTAATACGTGATGATACAAATTTTGCCGGAAAACCGCCTACTAATTGATATATTTGGTAAATCATATATCTATCAGGACCGAATAGATATCGCGCACGTGTCGCGTAGTCCCATATAAATTATACATCTTTCTGTGCACAGTGCTTGTAACTTTACCAAGAATGGGCCAAATTTCTTATCATTTTGATGATTCCAGAACCTTGCAGTACACACCAATACTTATATGCTAGAAGATCTACCTTTACTGATCGATTCCACATCGTTTCTTTTACAATAAAAAGGCGTGACCAGAAGTGGTCTTTACCTTTAACAAGGCCACTAATTTAGGAGGGTGTGTGTGTAGGGGGGGGGGGGGGGGCGTCCTATCATCTTTTTGCATTCCTTTCTCCCTCTTCCTTCCCTTCCCCTCTCATTGACATGATTTGATTAACCCTTACTGTACTGGGCTATTTTGAGCACCCACTGACTGGGGGGGGGGGGGCCTGGGAGGCCCCCCCCCCCCCCCCTATGATCTCGGCCGTCGATTGTCAGATGAACACAAAAATTTGCATGTTTGTAGATATTTACGTAAGGAACAAGATGGTATAATTAATTTTTTCCAAATATGCAAATTGTTGTCGTTAGCCTAATTAATTATGCAAAATGCGCTAATTTTATGCATTTTACAGAAAACGTGTCAAACTCCACTTTTTTAATGTTGAAACTCATTATTCATATGAAACTTCTTTTCTAACACAAAAAAGTTATTTTAATGTAATTAATAATGATAATTTATGCAAATTTTGATGGATTTTTAATTTTTGTTTTGTTTTTTTGATGACATGCGCATACTAATTGTTATGTAACGCCTTACAGGTAAATCCGATTTTGACGAAAATGGTATCAAAGTGTGCGTAAGACTTGAGGGAAAAAAGTCATGAAACGACAATTCAAAATTCCAAGCGGTTGCGGCTAGTTGCGGCGCAATCTCCGAAAATGTCGAGGGGGGCCTCCCAGGCCCCCCCCCCCCCCCCCAGTACAGTAAGGGTTAAAGGATTAGAGAGCTGGAAATGTAATGATTTACAAAGTTAGCTATGAGTGGATTGTAACATTGTTAATTTCTAAACAAAATTAGTCAATGGATGATTGAGGCACTCTATTTAATTTTTTTTGAAGTAAGTCTGGGCATTTCTTTGTTTTTATATTACAGAATACTAGGTAAAGGGAATAGTATATTTTTTGTAAAGTTTGTTTGAAATGATAATTATGTGTAATATATATTAATTATTAACTCATTTAAAATTACTATTGAACCTTTTGACATTCATATTTTCATATAGCGCTTAATACATCAACTATGTCTCTAAGCACTTTAGAAATATATTATTCAATTCAATAATGTTATTCAATTCAAGGTCTTGTAACTCTCTCATGATTCTTCATATTGTTTGATTTGTTTCTTGTTATAAACTCTGATTAGTTTCTTTAAAAACTATCAGGCTTTTCCCCTTTTCATCCTCCGTCATTTTAATAAACCCATTATCTACTGTAGAGCTCAGTAGTTAAAAGGTTAATATTTCAGCTACTTTTCATGACCATACAGAGGAACTTCTGTGAAGAAAATTAATTCAAGGATTCAGAAATTTTAAAATGCATCCTACAGATGACCTTTAATTTTATGATTGTAAATTTGACCAGTTATTATCCTCTGTCATGGAAGGCAGGTTGGCCTATATGAAAGAAAAATATTTTATGACCCTGATATTATTATGAGAATATTTTGCCCCTCTGCACTACTTTGGCCAGGAGGGATTAAACCTATGGCATGGTGCTGGCACGGTGATCATTTCATCAAATCAGCTCTCAATTAAAATGAGAAAAAGGGGACCATGGGGGATCAACGGGTACCGCTTAGGCATTGTAGGTTGTATAGAGGGCGCAAGGAGCTATAAATAGTGCAGTGGGGCTTTAAGACCCAGAAGGCGTTGTTTTAGCAGTCCTTTCTAGATGTCGGCAGGCAATGGGTTAATTCTGTTTCGTACTTCTCACCTGTATTCATATCATTTTGTTACTGTTTTCATATAATCCCTATCATATCAGTGTGTATGAATGTGTATGAATGTTATATCAATAATTTTAGGACATACTGTTTGTCTATAAAATTGATCTATATATTTGTCATTCAAGACAAAATATGACTTGTTTCAGTTTGAATTAATAGAAGGACTAAAAATTGTTATTATTTGTATATTATTATGTTACTGGAGTTTTATTGAATTATACTGGCTAAAGGCTATAGCTTGATTAAAGGTACTGTTTACAATTTTTGGATTGAAAATGATAGTGAGTGAATCGTGCACAATTAAAAAAAGGAAAGTTTAAGGCTGATTTGTTTCAGTAAATCTTGAAATTTCTCACTTGACACTGTTTCTTTCTCATAGTCTTTTGTATAAGTGTGTTTGTAAAATGCACTTTGAAAAAAGTTCAGTAATATTGCCTAGATATTGCAATTCTGTAACAGAAATTTTCTCAAGATTCTTTTCTTGTCAATAAATGGATTGAGTGTGGATAATTGTCCACAATTCTAAACAGTATCTTTCATGGAGGAAGTTTTTATGAGAAGCACTTTTGTCAGGCTTATTGCTTCATTTGGTCATCGCGTTGGGTCGGCGGTCGCGCTACCCGACCTTTTATGAAAACATGCCCATTTATTCTCAAAATGTCTGGGTTAATGTTTGTGAAATAAATCCCTCTCATCTACAAATGCCCTGGTCTATTTTACCTGACACTTTGAGAAAACCATCAAGCAAATCTATGAAAGGTTGCGTGATATAATCCCACTTTCGTTTCTCGAAAGGTCTTGTAACGCGACCACCCGACCAGACACGATGACACGGTGATTCAAAGTGAGCCCTTTTTTCATGAGTTACATACAAGGGATGGTTGTAAATTCTATTACTATATAAGAACTGAGATTCTATGAGTATATACTGAGTCGTATGGTATGCATGTTGCAAATATATTATAGTGTAAAATGTACCGGTAATGCATATTGCAACATTTGTAAAGTTACTATGATACATAAATATGGTTATTTTGCCACACATAGTTTATGGATGAATTTATTATAGAATAGCTAATCCCAGAAAATAAAGAAAAAATAAATTAGGTGAATGGTTCCCTGTCAATCATGTAGTGTTTTGCATATTTTTTGGCATTCCATAGTCTACATAGCTTTTGGTTTGTGTAAAGAGATGATAATAAGCACTAATTTAGTTTTTTATTGTAGCTATAGAGCTTTATGAATCAAATAAAAACAAACTATTTCATGCAAAATTAGAAATAGTATGAGCCCTGTCATCTTTTAATCATAGAAAAATCTAACATAATCCTACTAATCAACAATTTAAATTGAAAATGAAAGGTTATATTGAATTAAATCTATTGCTTGCATAAAAATAAATTTGTATCGTTTAAAAAAAGAAAGGTATCTTAAAACAGACAATGTAATATATTACATTTCTTCATGTGTTTAATTTCTAGAGAAGTTTTCAATATTGCCTTGCCGTTAAGGTTTGGATTTATATATACCGGTATACACTGTATATTATAATGTAGCTAAAAAATAAATAAAATCATTTGGTAGGTTTTTAAAGGTAAGCTCACAATAGGATGAAAATATGTAACATTTAAGAAGTGATTTTGTCTTCAATTATCAAGAAAAATAAGGGATGACATCTCTGACATACTTAGCCCACATCATAGTTCTTAATAATGAAAGTAATTTGTTGAAGGAAGTGAACATTCATCATTTTGTCTGAAAGCCAAAATGACTGATTCTATGAAATCAGAGTAATTCCATATGGTGCATGTATCAGACAATATTAGATGTGGACCAATTTTATCTAGTAAACATTTTGTGCTTGTTGATTTCCATGATCAGTGATTCTGTCGTTGTTAAATTTTTATGAAAGTAGTGCAAAAGGAGAAGAAAATCAAAATATATTTCCTATAATTTATGAGTAACTGTTTTGATTTAGTGATATGTTGCATTTTCAACTTTTCTTAATTGCTAAAAAGAAAAAGCATTATCACATACAGATGAATATGAGGTGGGGGGGGGGGTGACATGCAGACATACAGGTCTAGAGAGATCAGAGATAAAGAGAAGGAAGAGAAAAGATTAGAGACTGCAATGAAATTTAAGGGATAAATGAAAAATATGAGTTCACGTGACAGCAAAAGTGTGAAATCAGCCATCTGAGAAAATATTAAAAGGATTAACAAGAGAGAGTTGAAAGAGAGTTATTGAGTGGAAGAAAATTTAAGGGATTTTAAGATTTCAATTATATAAATTGCATCCTTCCTCACACCCAGGCGCGTAGCCAGGGGCGGTGGGGGCAGTCGCCCCGCAAAAAAATAAAACGTCGGCCGAAAAAAGAGAGAGAGAAGAGAAGAAAAAAATAGGACGTAGGAAGAAAAAGGAGCAGACAAAGAAACATTTTTGAGAATTGTACGATTCGTCTTCTCTCTCTAATAATTTAATGAAACGTCAAAGCTTCCGCGCTTTGCGCGGGATGGGGGGGAAACTTATATCAGACAAGGATTAAGAGTCGAGAACGGCCGGTACAACCAATCTCCCCCTAAACGAGGATTTCTTCTGAAGCCACAATATCCTAAACGAGTATTTCGAACTGAAAGTGTACTCCTATTACAAGAATTGTAAAATAATTACTGTAGTCCCTTGAGCAGTTTGAAGTGCGATAGGGATTACCTTTTAAGTTGTTGACAATGTAAAATTAATCAAATTGCGCTTCTGATGTAAAATTCACAATGTAATTGGGGGAAGGGGGGGGGACTAAGGAGCACTAATTTATTTTTTGCTCAACGGGAGGGGGGGGGGTGATAGTGACCGATGTAACCTCCCCTTGAGCGTATAATTATAAAACAACTATGTCTCTCAAAGCAGTCAATATTATAGGATTTCCCGGCGAAATTCGCGAGTTTGTCATTCGAATTCATTTACTTTGCATTTAAGTTAGCGCACATCGGCTTAATTTGCCATGCCAATTATCATTCAATTTTCCCGTTTTGGTATTCAATTTAGAATTTTGGTCGAAGGGTTTCATAGATCTGCATGTCTTTTTAATTTAGAAACTGCTCAACTAGCATTCAAATTAATCGTCACTTGTCGATGCGTCATTTTTATCATTCAAATTAACACCTGTACGTCATTCGTATTCGAATTATGTTTATTCAAGTTAGGAATGTTAGGGGGAAGAAATACAACCCACGTTTACAATTTTATACAAATGGAATTAAATGCATGATTTGCCATTAGGGTCTTTTCTGTTATTCCATTTATTAATTTTGAGGACAATGCATATGGGTGTAGTCAGACATATGGTAAAGAAGGGGCGAAATCAAGGGATATGGCATTTCTACATGGACATGTTCATATACCCCGGAAAAGTGGGGACACAAAAATACCTACCCCAGTCACAATATTGTACCATTCCTTCATAATGAAATTGTGATAAATTTATGATGAAACACAAGACAAAAAACTTCCTTACATGAAAATTTACAAAAATATTGAGACCATCAAGTCCGTAGATGTAAGTCGTTTTTTCTTCTTCTTAACAATCAAACTTAAAGGATGATGAATATCAGATAAATCTAAAAGTACATAAAGTGTATAAATGCAGGAAAATAAAATATGGTGAAATACACATGGAAAAAACAATCTTGAAAGAAAAAGAATGAACAACAAAAAGTGTGTAATAAACGAGAAATGTATTTTGACCATCAATTTAAGTGCACAAAGTGCTAATTTAAATGCTACAAATGAATTCGAATGCTAAAAGTACACCTTCGCGATGTCAGAAATCGTGTTGCGCAAAATCGAATGACCAAAAAGTGAAAGAAGCACATTATTCATTAATTTGAATGAAACATACATAGATTTTAACAAAAACTTCATAGATTTGAAAACTAGAAAAAGGAATATAAACCCAAGATATATCTGACAGGCTGACAGCACTAAAACCGTCGAATTTGAACGCAAGACAAATTAATGTAAATTACAAACTCGCGAATTTGGCCGGAAAATTCTATACTATACTTTTTTTTCTCAACCACCCCCCCCCCCCCTCCCTTGAGAACAAAAACAAAACATAACCCTTTTTTGACAGGGGAGGGGGCCCAGCGCCCCCCCCCCCCCCCCCCCCCTGGATCCTCCACTGTGGTCCCATACTAGAGTGTCGCCTTGAAAAATACCTTGAAATATTATGTCCAAAATCACAAATTTGAGAAGAAAACTAAACTACGTCAATACAGTTATAAATACAGTAAATTTACAATAGTGAGCCAAACGAACAGGTAAGACAAGTACAAGATGGTAATAAAGATGAACAAACTAATACATTTCCATCAATCCAATACCAAAATAATCTACACTGTCGCTCATAAAGGTGGAATATTTTAGTTTTACCCAATTTATGGAATTATTTTAAAAATTATTTAAAAATAATAGATCTAGATAATAGTATACATTCTCAGATTATTAACTAGGGGACCTATGCCCTTAAGTCATAAATGACAGTAATGAGGATTAATGCCCCACAAAAGGGCACTAATATAGCACATCGACACGGTTTTGATCATGGGGCCTCAAGGTTACGAGGCCATTGTTTTGTCACTGAACCATGACTGTACGCAGCGGGGGCTAGGGTAGGGGGCAGTTTCAATAAATTTATTTAAAAAAAACAGAAAATGCAATAAATTTTCAATAATTTATTGCATTTTACCCCGGTCCCCAACATAAAAAAAATCCTCTGGACGGCCATGCATTATGGCTCAAGGCATGGGCACACAGAAGATTTGTTTATGTTGCTTTAGCAGTCACGCAAAACACACATTGGCAAATTATTGTTCAATAAAATCTGAGAATGTATACTATTATCTCCTAAAAACTTTAAAACTAGAATCCCTTAGAAATAGGCGTCTCGAACTAGCAACTAAATTTGCCAAATCAGTTTTAACCTCTCCTGACCATCGCCATCTCTTGCCACAAAGTAGAGAATCAATGACAGGTCGCAATCTTCGGAACTCTACACACATGACATTACCTCGTATACGAACTCAAAGACGCATGCTTTCTCCCATTCCTTACTTTATACAACTTCTGAATTCAACTTCTTAGTTATGCCCTCATATGTTCGCCATTTTGAATTTTTAAATGTTAATTAATTATTGCATAATGATTATGTCAAGTATTAGTATTGTGATCTCTCAAAGCTGTTTTAATTTGTTTTTAATTTGAATTCCAAGTCCTTTCACTAGCAATGATCGTATTATATATAGTTATTTATGGTAATTGTATATAATTATTCATTTACTTATTATTATATACTTATATACTTATTATATTTTTTACTTATTAATGATTTAATTTATCCATGTGTTTTTTTACCTTGTTATTTTTATTGTTATGCATTTTATATTGTAAACTGACTTGTTTAGTCTTCGGACTTTTTAATCAGTACTTGAATAAAACCAAATATCTATCTATCTATCTATCTATCTAGATCTATTATTTTTAAATTATTTTTAAAATAATTCCATAAATTGGGATATAAAAAAAATATTCCACCTTTATGAGCGACAGTGTATGACAACGTATTGGTCAAGATCGTCAAATCTGATATATGGTAATGGTAGCAGATAAACAGACAATAATAATGTTGAGTAACCAAACAATCAAAGAAAATTGGGGGAAAATATTTTGCTAATAGGCAACGATAAAAGCCTCAAAACCTGAATTAACATAATTACGTTTGAGTTGAAAGGGTTACCACACAGAAATATATATATATTACAAATTGGAATCGACTTTAAAAAGCAGTTAAACAATGCCATTATTAAAATATAACGTATACCAAATTGTGAATGTGTCAATTAAAATGATTCTGAGGAATAAGGAAAGAGAGAACGATGAGAGAGATAGAGATGAAGAGAGAGAGAGAACGGTGAAAGAGCAAGAGAGAGAGAGAGAGAGAGAGAATCAAGGCTTATTAATTGTACGAACAAGAGAAGGAACAGCAGAATTTTGATATCGGCTAGTCCTGCACCTAGGAATGACCAAACCATGATTATTACGGAGGAGGCGAAAATTGGGCAAGGAATCTTTAGATGGTGGAAGTAAGTCTTTGTGTTCCGACACAGAGACTTACGATCGAGTGGGCAAACTTAGTATCAAGCTCAATTCTTCTTGCTTGAAGGGAGGGTAGATTAAGACTATCTCTAGCCTTTCGTCATAGGTGAGAGGGGTGAAACCGAGTTAAGAACTCAATCTCTACTGCGCAGTCGAGGAAGCTATACAGGAAGGAGCTGCCACCAAGACGTCCCTCGCATTCTGGCACGAGAAAATCCATCAACCCAAGGAACCTCTACCCCAAAGACCCACCATCAACACTTATCAGACAGGCATTGACCATTAGAGCACAGCTCCTCACATCAACCTACCTCACCCGAACCCGGCCGCCTCACCAAAATTAAGAAAACAACCGGCCTGAGTGTCCTCTCTGCAATCTTGAAGAGCCTAGCTAGCTCGCTGTGGCTGCCTGTCGACTAAGTCTGTCAAGAGACCTTATCAACAGAGTCAGCAGACTCCTGCATAATGTCCTCGATCGACTCTGCACCAAATACACCTCTGCTCAACAGCCAGGACCCTAATTCCCATCTGACTTGCGCTATTCTCTTGCCATAATTATGATCCGGCTTTCATCGAAAGGGTGCGGTGCGGTGCGGCTCGGTGTGGTGTGCTCAACGCACCCATTCGATAAAAGAGGGGGGGGGGCTTTTCTCGAAAGGGTGCGTTGAGAGCGGAGTACCGTTTTAACACACCATTTCGATAAAAGCGGGGGGGGGGGGCTTTTCTCGAAAGGGTGCGTCGACTAGTCTTTCGCATCAGTCGTTTAAAATGAGGATCTGGGACAGAAGGTAATAGTTGCCAATTTAAGTATATCGAAAATGTATTAAATAAAATGGAATGGTCTTGATTACAGAGTGGTCTCTTTCGTTGTTACTATGTTGATGGGGGGAGACAGAGAGAAGGAAAAAAAGGGAAAGGGAAGATAAAAGGAAAGAAAGAATAAGAAGAAGAAAAGAGGGAAACGGGGGGGGGGCGAAGGGCTCTTGCCTCCTCCTCACCCCCCCCCCCCCCCCCCCCGCCAAAAAATAAATAAGAGAGAGAGAGAAGGGAAAGGAAAGGGAAAGAAAATATAAAGGAAAGAAAGAAGAGGAAGAAGGAAACGGGGGAAGGGCGAAAGGCTCTTACCTCCCCCCCCCCCCCCCCCCCCCCCCCGCCAAAAAAATAAATAAGAGAGAGAGAGAGAGAGAGAGAGAGAAGGGAAAGGGAAAGAAAGAAGAGGAATAAGAAGGAAAGAGGGAAACGGGGGAAGGGCAAAGGGCTCTTGCCTCCTCCCCCCCGCCAAAAATAAATAAGAGAGAGAAGGGAAAGGGAAAGAGAATATAAAAAGGAAAGGAAAAAGAATAAGAAGAAAAGAGGGGCTCTTGCCTCCGCCCCCCCCCCCCCTCCCGCGCCAACAAATAAATAGGAGAGAGAGAGAGAGAGAGAGAGAGAGAAGGGAAAGGGAAAGGGAAAGAAAATATAAAAGGAAAGAAAGAAGAAGAAGGAAAGAGGGAAACGGGCAAAAGGCTCTTGCCTCCTTTCTTTTCTTTCTTTTCTTTTCTTTCCTATTCTCCCTTTTTTTCGTTTTTCTCTTTCTTTCTTCTCTTTCCCTTTCCTTCTCTCTCTCTCTCTCTCTCTCTTATTTATTTTTGGGGCGGGGGGAGGCAAGAGCCCTTCGCCCCCGTTTCCCTCTTTTCTTCTTCTTCCTCTTCTTTCTTTCCTTTTATCTTCCCTTTCCCTTTCCCTTTCCTTCTCTCTCTATCTCTTATTTATTTTTTGGCGGGGGGTGGGGAGGGAGGAGGCAAGAGCCCTTCGCCCTTCCCCCGTTTCCCTCTTTCCTTCTTATATTCCTCTTCTTTCTTTCCTTTTATATTTTCTTTCCCTTTCCCTTCTCTCTCTTATTTTTTTTTGGCGGGGGGGGGGGGGGGGGGGGTGAGGAGGAGGCAAGAGCCCTTCGCCCCCCCCCCCCGTTTCCCTCTTTTCTTCTTATTATTCTTTCTTTCCTTTTATCTTCCCTTTCCCTTTCCCTTTTTTCCTTCTCTCTGTCTCCCCCATCAACATAGTAACAACGAAAGAGACCACTCTGTAATCAAGACCATTCCATTTTATTTAATACATTTTCGATATACTTAAATTGGCAACTATTACCTTCTGTCCCAGATCCTCATTTTAAACGACTGATGCGAAAGACTAGTCGACGCACCCTTTCGAGAAAAGCCTCCCCGCTTTTATCGAAAGGGTGTGTTAAAACGGTACCGCTCTCAACGCACCCTTTCGAGAAAAGCCCCCCCCCCCCCCCCCCCCCCTCTTTTATCGAATGGGTGCGTTGAGCACACCACACCGCGCCGCACCGCACCGCACCCTTTCGATGAAAGCCGTCAAAATTATACTCGATAAAGCTAGAGAATTTAACACGGCGGTATACCGTATAGGCAGACTATAGATGCCCAAATCAAATGTCTAAAGTTAAACGCGAACCGACTGCAAAGCTTGACCTACCTTTGTTTGGCTTCGACAATCTCCAATTTCATTTTGAACTAATTGAGTTGAACTTGAACTTGAAGCGAGGGATCGTTGATGTTAATTGTTATTTTATATTTGAATGGATCACTTGCAGAGCACGTTGTTTTATGCGACGGAAATTAGACCAAAGAAGCAGAAATCAAATATCACATTTCGTTGGCCAAGGAGCACAGTTTAATAATTTGGCTTAATAATGTTTGTGAGACAACTCTCCACCGTGCATCGACTATCCAGTGTCCACCGTGCATCATCATGATGATCATGCATCACGCAATGCCAATGGTCATCTCCAATCCATGTAGTTCAGTATCTAGCTCATTTGTCAAGGAGCACATGTAAACTGAGCTGAGAAGTCTGAGATGGGTGATAATGATAGTCATGGTCGGACACCTCTTCACCATGCATCACGCAATGGTCATCTCGATGTAGTTAAGTATCTAATTGGTCAAGGAGCACCGATTGGCAGTGGTGATAATGATGGTCAGACACCTCTTCACCATGCATCAGGCGATGGTCATCTCGATGTAGTTAAATATCTAATTGAAAATCGCGGAGCACCGATTGACAGTGGTGATAATTACGGTCAGACACCTCTTCACTGTGCATCAGGCGATGGTCATCTCGATGTAGTTAAGTATCTAATTGAAGATCGCGGAGCACCTATTGACAGTGGTGATAATGATGGTCAGACACCTCTTCACTGTGCATCAGGCGATGGTCATCTCAATGTAGTTAAGTATCTAATTGAAGATCGCGGAGCACCGATTGACAGTGGTGATAATGATGGCCAGACACCACTTCACATGGCATCGCAATATGGTCATCTCGATGTAGTTCAGTATCTCCTTGGTAAAGGAGCAGCGATTGACAGTGTTGATAATGATGGCCAGAAACCTCTTCACATGGCATCGCAATATGATCATCTCCATGTAGTTCAGTACCTCGTTGGTCAAGAGCTAGCACCGGTCGATTACCTTGATAATGATGATCAGAAACCTCTCCACTGTGCAACAAGCGATGGTCATCTCCACCTCGTTGGTCAAGGAGCACCGGATGATAACCTTGAAAAGGATGATTGCGTACATCTTCACTCTGCATCACGCAATGGGTATCTCGATGAAGTTGAGTTTCTAATTGGTCAAGGAGCACCGATTGACAGTGGTGATAATGATGGTCAGACACCTCTTCACTTTGCATCACGCAATGGTCATCTCGATGTAGTTAAGTACCTTGTTAGTCAAGGAGCACAGGTTGAAGTTGATAAGGCTGGCCAGACACCTATTCACTGGGCATCATACTATGGTCATCTCAATGTAGTTCAGTACCTCGTTGGTAAAGGAGCACAGGTTGATCAGGGCGATAACGATGGTCAGACCCCTCTTTGCTGTGCATCACACAATGGTCATCTTAAAATAGTTCAGTACCTCGTTGGTAAAGGAGCACAGGTTGATCAGGGCGATAAAGATGGTCAGACCCCCTCTTTGCTGTGCATCACATTAATGGTCATCTTAAAATAGTTCAGTACCTCGTTGGTAAAGGAGCACAGGTTGATCAGGGCGATAAAGACAGTTGGATAAAGATGGTCAGACCCCTCTTTGCTGGGCATCACAGAATGGTCATCTTAATGTAGTTAAGTACCTCGTTGGTAAAGGAGCACAGGTTGATCAGGGCGATAAAGATGGTCAGACCCCTCTTTACTGGACATCATACTATGGTTATCTCAAAATAGTTAAGTACCTCGTTGGTAAAGGAGCACAGGTTGATCGGGGCGATAAAGATGGTCAGACCCCTCTTTACTGGGCATCAAACTTTGGTTTTCTTAAAATAGTTAAGTACCTCGTTCGTAAAGGCCGGGCACAGTACTACATCCGTGATAATAATCGTCAGACACCTCTTCACTGCGCATCACGCAATGGTCATCTTAAAGTAGTTAAGTACCTCTTTATTCAAGATCTACGTTCAAGATGGCATTACGTCATGCCTGATAAAGATGGTCAGACACCTCTTCACTGGGCATCAGGCAATGGTCATCTCGATGTAGTTCGGTACCTCTTAAGTCATGGAGCAATATACATGAACGTCATCCGTGATAAGGATGGTCAGACACCTCTTCACTGGGCATCACGCAATGGTCATCTTGACGTAGTTAAGTACCCCTTTATTCATGAGGAGACTAGGAAAACTGTGGCAAGGGCGATGCAACACTTATTCAACTGAGTTCTTCACTGCGCATCACGTTGGAGCAATGTAACACATCCGTGATACAGACACCTCTTCACTATGCATCACGCAATGGTCATCTTGATGTTATTTTATAGTCATTTCATGTGTAATTGGAACAGAAAGTATTCCGGCACTATACATCACATTGACATTAGCGCTTCCGCCAATTTGAATTGCCCATACGTATAGTGATTACATCTTTTAAAAAATCATAACTTTCTTATATTTAGTCAGATTTAATTGAAACTATCATCAGTTTGATTTTGTAATTGTTCTGCTTTCGTTTAGAGTAGTTGTCAATTTGAGTTGGATTTCCCTTTAGAATGATGTCAAAAATTGAAAAATGATCGGAATTAGAAGAAGAAAAAAAGGGCTGAAAATTTTACAGTTTTGAGCTATCAAAAACTTCAAAAAATGCATAGCTGGGATTGTTTTGTTGTTGTAGACCATATTTGTTGATATTAAATGCCTTTTAATGACTTCGAAATTAATAAAGATTAGTCTAAAAGAAGAGGAAAGACATGCGAGCCGCGATTTCGGATTATAATGACAGTGAGGAAAAAATGCGTTGTCATTATAATCCAAAATGGTGGCTAGCATGTTTTGTCTCATTGTATTAGTGCTTCCATCTCTGGCTCCAAACAGAGGATGATTAATAGCTTAAGTAAAGCTCAATGTCCATGTAATGGTAGTTCATCCCATGCACATACACATAGAATTGAAATTTTTGGATCAAATGATTTCAAATATTCAAATAAAATGTAATTTGTTTGCTGTATGGTACATGTAGACATTCCCGATAAATGTTTCTTTCCAAATTATGTACTTCCATATCTTTGTTTATTAGTGCATGTGTCTATTATGCACGTACATTATGTGTACCGGGAGATACTCTCAAACCATTTATAAGCAGTACTGGTTAGGAAACCCCCATTACATCTATATCTATCTATCCACCTTTCTACCTATCTATCTATCTATCAAGGTATCTTCTCCCAGTTCGTAGGTTGATTGCAACATTTTTCCACACATCTCTGTTTTCTGCCACCCTAGTACATTCTTGCAGTCTCATTACACTCCATGTCTTAATGTCCCCCTCCCAGTAAGTTCCTGGTTTCCCTCTTGGTCTGCTACCTTCTATTTTTCCGTCCAATAAATCTTTCAAGAGACTCTGATGTCCTTTAACGTGGCCAAAGTATTTTGCATTTAATATATTAAAATCTTTAAAAAAGTTGAATAAAAGAGGAATTTAATTACCGGCAATATCTACAATTTTTACAAGGAGAAATGTCTACCCCCAAACGGATTATATACAAAATGTATTTAGGGCGATTTCTGTGCAGTGTTTCCTGTACGACATGTGACATATCCATGTTTCATCCATGAATGTAAAAGCTCTTGTATGACTATGACTTATGGCAGTGATATGTGAAAGCACAATTATTCAGGATTATATATGTAATTCTACAATTTTAATTAAAAATGTGGGGAAAAACAAATTGTACAGAATTGCCCTTTATCTGTTTCCAATAAGTTAATTCATAGCATGTTTAGATTAGATCATTCTTAACCTTTGCCTTTGCACAGGATGTGTTCTTTGATAGATGCAGTAAAAATTTGGTTATGAATTAATTATTAAAAATGTTGCTTCCTTTTCCCTGATTTTAAAAGTTTTGTCTCAAATAAGCTGTTCACTCGTAGGCCCTGAGCATATAAGTTTATATTTTATTGACATAACCATTATAACGTGAATATTTAGACAAATTTCTGTAATGGTATTGATTACATTAACCCTGTAAACTAATTGTACATTTACTAATGATTGCAATAACATGTAAAAATAGCTATCATGATCATGATTTAACAATATATATTTAAGTAATAAAAAAGAGTATTAATCTGTATTATAAATGATGCAATGAGCAGATCTCTTCGATGGGCCAGGCATTGATGGAGGTGTGGAACCATGGAAGTGAAATTGGTTTTATGAGGTTGATGAAATGGGAATTAAAGGTGTAGACCAGTTTTGGAAACGCCCCCCTCTCAAAATATAAAATGGAAGCTCTTATTACCAATCATGTGAAAGAATATGTTTTGACTAATACGTGATGATACAAATTTTGCCAGAAAACCGCCTACTAATTGATATATTTGGTAAATCATATATCTATTAGGACCGAATAGATATCGCGCACGTGTCGCGGAGTCCCATATAAATTATACATCTTTCTGTGTACAGTGCTTGTAACTTTACCAAGACTGGGCCAAATTTCTTATCATTTTGATGATTCCAGAACCTTGCAGTACATACCAATACTTATATGCTAGATGGTCAATCTTTACTGATCGATTCCACAACGTTTCTTTAACAATGCAATGGCATGACCATAACTGGTCTTTACCTTTAACAAGGCCACTAATTTAGGAGGGTGTGTTTAGGGGGGGGGGTTCCTATCAGCTTCTTTTTGCATTCCTTTCTCCCTCTCCCTCCCTCCCCTCTCATTAACATGATTTGATTGAAGGATTAGAGAGCTGGAGATTTAACAAATTACAAAGTCAGCTATGAGTGATTGTAAAATTGTTCATTTCTAAAAACTTCAGTCAATGGATGACTGAGGCACTTTTTAAATATTTTTCTGAAGTAAGTCTGGGCATTTCTTTGTTTTTTATATTGCAGAATCCTAGGTAAAGAGAATAGTATATTTTTTGTAAAGTTTGTTTGAAATGATAATCATGTGTAATTATGTGTAACATAATTTAATTATCAACTCATTAAATCCCCACTATCCTACCGGTAGCTCCTTGCTCCCTCTATATAGAAAACTTCCCCAGTCGGTGCCTGTTGGTCCCCCATGATCCTCTATTTCTTATGTTATTTGAGAGTTGAGTTGATGAGATAGCCACCTGTCAGTGACCTCGTTGTGTGGTGTAATCCCTCTTGGCCAAACTAGTGCAGATAAGCTTAAAAAGCACTATATAACTTTTTGACATTCATTTTAATACAATTCAATGTCTTGTAACACTCTCATGATTCCTCATATTGTTCGATTTGTTTCTTGTTATAAACTCTGATTTGTTTCTTTAAAAACCATCAGGCTTTTCCCCTTTTTATCCTCCATGATTTTAATAAACCCATTATCTACTGTAGAGCTCAGTAGTTAACAGGTTAATATTTCAGCTATTTGTCATGACCATACAGAGGAACTTCTGTGAAGAAAAATAATTCAAGGATTCAGAAATTTAAAAATTATATCACATGCATCCTCCAGATGGCCCTATAATTTTATGACTGTAGATTTGACCAGTTATTATTTCGGGTAATAGCACAATTCTAACCTTCCCTTGAGCGTATAAAAACAACTATTTCTCTCAAAGCAGTCATTAATACTATATTATGGAAGGCAAGTTGGCCTATATGAAAGAAAAATATTTTATGACCCTGATATTATTGAGAGGATATTTTGTCTGTTAACCCTATTTAGCCCGGGCTATTTTGAAACTGCATAGCCCGGGGGGGGGGGGGGGGGCTTCTAAGGCTCCCCCCCCCCCCCCCTATGATCTCGGCCGTGAAACGACCGATCGCCGCGAAAATTTGCATACATGTCAAGTGAAGTGTATAGAATACTATGGTAATTTCAATTTTTTGAAAAATTCACTCATTTGCATATTTATGGTAATTTATGCAAATAAGGTCATAACATTCACATTTTTGCCCATAAATCAGACATTATTCATATTTAAGCATTCTTTCTCCCTACATATATTTATTAGACCATTTGGAATAATAATACAACACAAAAAATCGAAAAACAGGGTTATTCCTTATGTTATCTATTGTTTTGATAATTTCTTATGTATTTCGTTGTTTTTTTAACTTATGTATTTTATTGCTTTTGTTGTTTTATTTCATTTCCAACTGTAATTCAACTATTTTGACCCCAAAATGAACACCTTAACTATAAACAATACCAAATAACCAATGTTTTATCTCTTTATTTGAAAAATGAGATTTCCCTATGTTTTGTACACAAATCACAAAAATGAGCGATTTTTCGGGCTGACATGCAAAGACAAAAGGACACGTGACTTTGTAATGGTAGGTCCGATTTTCGAAAAATTTCTTTCAAAAGATGCGCAAGACTAGAAAGACAAAAGTCACAAAATTTCAGTGCAAGATATTCTTGCGTTAAAAAATTATCGCGAAAAATGTCGAGGGGGGGCTTCTAAAGCCCCCCCCCCCCCGGGCTAAATAGGGTTAAAGCCCCTCTGCACTAGTTTGGCCAGGAGGGATTATACCTCCCTGCAAGGTCGCTGGCACGGTGGCCATCTCATCAAATCAGCTCTCAATTAACATAAGAAAAGGGGACCATGGGGGATCAACGGGTACCGCTTAGGCATTGTTGGTTGTATAGAGGGCGCAAGGAGCTATAAATAGTGCAGTGGGGCTTTAAGACCCAGAAGGCGTTGTTTTAGCAGTCCTTTCTAGATGTCAGCAGGCAATGGGTTAATTCTGTTTTGTACTTCTCACCTGTATTCATATTATTTTGTTACTGTTTTCATATAATCCCAATCATATCTGTGTGTATGAATGTTATATCAATTTAGGACATACTGTTTGTCTATCAAATTGATCTATATATATTTGTCATTCAAGACAAAATATGACTTGTTCCAGTTTGAAATAATAGAAGGACTAAAAATTGTTATTATTTGTATATTATTATTTTACTGGAGTTTTGTTGAATTATATTGGGTAATGGCTATAACTTGATTAAAGGTACTGTTTACAATTTTGGGATTGAAAATGATAGTGTGTGAATCATGCTCAATTAAAAAAAGGAAAGTTCAAGGGCGATTTATTTTCATTAAATCCTGAGATGACTCATTTGACACTGTTTCTTTCTCATAGTGTTTTGTATAAGTGTGTTTGTTAAATGCACTTTGTAAAAGTTTCAGTAATTGCCTTCAAATTCAGTTTTTCAAGGAAAATTTTCTCAGGATTATGTTCTTGTCAATAGATGTTGGATTGAGTGTGGATAATTACCCCAAATTCTAAACAGTATCTTTCATGGAGGAAGTATTTAATGAGAAGCACTTTTGTCAGGCTTATTGATCATTGGGTCATCACGTTGGGTCGGGCGGTCTGAATGTTACCTGATCTTTTATGAAAACATGCCCCTTTATTCACGAAATGTCTGGGTTAATGTTTGTGAAATAAACCCCTCTCATCTACAAATGCCCTGGTCTATTTTACCTGACACTTTGAGAAAACTATATGGCAAATCTATGAACATTGCATGATATATAATCCCACGTCCAGTGAAAAAAATACACGGGGGCTCAGGGCGAATTTGCCCCCGAAATGCCCAAAAGAGCCCCCGTAAATTTGCATAGAGTTCAATGCAATTTTGTTTTAGAGTGTTATTTTTATGCAGGTAAGCTTGAAAAGTAGCCCCCAAAAAATAAATATTAATTTTTTCCCTGCTTTCGTTTCACAAAAAATCTTGTAACGCGACCACCCGACCGGACACGATGACCCAGTGATTCAAAGTGAGCCCTTTTTTCATGAGTTACATACGAGGGATGGTTGTAAATTCTCTTACTATATAAGAACTGAGATTCTATGAGTATATACTGAGTCGTATGGTATGCATGTTGCAAATATATTATAGTGTAAAATGTACCTGTAATGCATATTGCAACATTTGTAAAGTTACTATGATACATAAACATGGTTATTTTGTTACACATAGTTTATGGATGACTTTATTATAGAATAGCTAATCCCAGAAAATAAAGAAAAAAATAAATAAGGTGATTGGTTCCCTGTCAATCACGTAGTGTGTTGCATATTGTTTGGCATTCCTTAGACCATATAGCTTTAGATTTGTGTAAAGAGATGATAATAAGCACTGATTTAGTCTTTTATTGTTGTAGCTAGAGTTATATGAATCTCATCAAAAACCTCTTTTATGCAAAATTAGTTAATGATATGAGCCCTGTCTTCTTTTGAATCATAGAATAATCTAACATAATCCTACTAATCAACAATTTCAATTGAAAATGAAAGGTTATATTGAATTAAATCTATTACTTGCATTAAAAAAAAAAAAAGTTTATTGTTTAAAAAAAAGAAAGGTATCTTAAAACAGACAATGTAATATATTACATTTCTTCATGTGTTTAATTTCTAGAGAAGTTTTCAATATTGCTTTGCCGTTAAGGTTTGGATTTATATATACTGGTTTACACTGTACAATGTAGCTCAAAATAAATAAAATCATTTGGTAGGTTTTTAAAGGTAAGCTCACAATAGGATGAAAATATGTAACATTTAAGAAGTGATTTTGTCTTCAATTATTATCAAGAAAAAGAAGGGATGACATCTCTGACATACTTAGCCCACATCATAGTTCTTAATAATGAAAGTAATTTGTTGAAGGAAGTGAACATTCATCATTTTGTCTGAAAGCCAAATGACTGATTCTATGAAATCAGAGTAATTCCATCTGGTGCATGTATCAGACAATATTAGATGTGGACCAATTTTATCCAGCAAACATTTTGTGCTTGTTGATTTCCATGATTAGTGATTCTGATTTTGTAAAGATTCATGAAAGTAGTGCTAAAGGAGAAGAAAATCAAAATATATTTCCTATAATTTATGAACTGTTTTGATTTAGTGATATGTTGCATTTTCAACTTTTCTTAATTGCTAAAAAGAAAAAGCATGATCACATACAGATGAAGATGACATGCAGACATACAGGACCTGGTCTAGAGAGATCAGAGATAAAGAGAAAGGAAGAGAAAAGATTAGAGACTGCAATGAAATTTCAAGGATAAATGAAAAAAAATATGAGTTCACGTGACAGCAAAAGTGTGAAATCAGCCCTCTGAGAAAATATTAAAAGGATTAACAAGAGAGAGAGAGAGAGAGTTGAAAGAGAGTTATAGAGTGGAAGAAAATTTAAAGGATTTAAATATTTCAATTATATAAATTGCATCCTTCCTCACAACCAGGCGCGTAGCCAGGGGCGGTGGGGGCAGTCGCCCCGCAAAAAAATAAAACGCCGGCCGAAAAAAGAGAGAGAGAAGAGAAGAAAAAAATAGGACGTAGGAAGAAAAAGGAGCAGACAAAGAAATTTTTTTGAAAATTCAGACAAGGATTAGGAGTCAAAACGGTACTTGTACGATTCGTCTTCTCTCTCTAATAATTTAATGAAACGTCAAAGCTTCCGCGCTTTGCGCGGGAGGGGGGGGGAACTTATATCAGACAAGGATTAAGAGTCGAGAACGGCCGGTACAACCAATCTCCCCTAAACGAGGATTTCTTCTGAAGCCACAATATACCCTAAACGAGTATTTCGAACTGAAAGTGTACTCCTATTACAAGAATTGTAGAATAATTACTGTAGTCCCTTGAGCAGTTTGAAGTGCGATAGGGATTACCTTTTAAGTTGTTGACAATGTAAAATTAATCAAATTGCGCTTCTGATGTAAAATGCACAATGTAATTGGGGGCGGGGGGGGGGGGGACTAAGGAGCACTAATTTATTTTTTGCTCAACAGGGGGGGGGGGGGGGATAGTGACCGATGTAACCTCCCTTGAGCGTATAATTATAAAACAACTATGTCTCTCAAAGCAGTCATTATTATAGGATTTCCCGGCGAAATTCGCGAGTTTGTCATTCGAATTCATTTACTTTGCATTTAAGTTAGCGCACATCGGCTTTGCCATGCCAATTATCATTCAATTTTCCCGTTTTGGTATTCAATTTAGAATTTTGGTAGAAGGGTTCATAGATCTGTCATTTAATTTAGAAACTGCTCAACTAGCATTCAAATTAATCGTCACTTGTCGATGCGTCATTTTTATCATTCAAATTAACACCTGTCATTTGTATTCGAATTATGTTTATTCAAGTTAGGAACTACCCCCCCCCCTCCCTTGAGAAAACAAAAACAAAAAATAACCTTTTTTTGCCAGGGGAGGGGCCCAGCCCCCCCCCCCCCCCCCCCCCCCCGCCCCCTGGATCCTCCACTGTGGTCCCATACTAGAGTGTCGCCAAGGAAAATACCTTGAAATATTATGTCCAAAATCACAAATTTGAGAAGAAAACTAAACTACGTCAATACAGTTATAAATACAGCAAATTTACAATAGTGAGCCAAACGAACAGGTATGACAAGTACAAGATGGTAATAAAGATGAACAAAATAATACATTTCCATCAATACAATACCAAAATAAACTAAGAGAAAGTAGTGGTAAAGATCGGCAAATTACTAAACTGATATATGGTAATGGTAGCAGATAAACAGACAATAATAATGTTGAGTAACCAAACAATCAAAGAAAATTGGGGGAAAATATTTTGCAAATAGGCAACGATAAAAGCCTTAAAACCTGAATTAACATAATTACGTTTGAGTTGAAAGGGTTACCACACAGAATTAAAAAGCAGTTAAACAATGCCATTATTTAAATATAACGTATACCAAATTGTGAATGTGTCAATTAAAATGATTCTGAGGAATAAGGAAAGAGGGAGAGAGAGAGAACGATGAGAGAGATAGAGATGAAGAGAGAGAGAACGGTGATAGAGCAAGAGAGAGAGAGAGAGAGAGAAAGAGAATCAATTATTAATAATTGTACGAACAAGAGAAGGAACAGGAGAATTTTGATATCGGCTAGTCCTGCACCTAGGAATGACCAAAACCATGATTATTACGGAGGAGGTGAAAATTGGGCAAGGAATCTTTAGATGGTGGAAGTAAGTCTCTGTGTCGGGACGTCAGTAACGAGTGGGCAAACTTAGTACTAAGCTCAATTCTTCTTGCTTGAAGGGAGGGTAGATTAAGACTCTCTAGCCTTTCATCATAGGTGAGAGGGGTGAAACCGAGTTAAGAACTCAATCTCTGCTGCGCAGTCGAGGAAGCTATACAGGAAGGAGCTGCCACCAAGACGTCCCTCGCATTCTGGCACAGGAAAATCCATCAACCCCCTACCCCAAAGACCCACCATCAACACTAATCAGACAGGCACTGACCATTACAGCACAGCTCCTCACATCAACCTACCTCACCCGAACCCGCCTCACCAAAATTAAGAAAGCAACCGGCCTGAGTGTCCTCTCTGCAATCTTGAAGAGCCTAGTACACGCTGTGACTGCCTGCTCGACTAAGTACTGTCAACCTACTGGAAGACCTTGATCAACAGAGTCAGCAGACTCCGATGTCCTCGACTCTGCACCAAATACACCTCTGCTCAACAGCCAGGACCCTTCCCATCTGACTTGCGCTATTCTATTGCCATAATGATCCATCCCTTCCCTATACATTAATTGTCAATTATTCTATTTTAAAGATGGTACTTCACTATCTTTAGAAAATTCATGCCCATCGCCTGCACTCCATATACCCTCCAACTAAGGATTATATTGCATACTTTAGTTACAGCAGCCTACTACTTCGAATGTGATGAAAACGCTGATCTCCGAAAAGCGGAGGGACAACATCAGAGAGAGAGTAGCTCATCTCCAAATTTCACGTGGATACATACGATGTTCCATATTACAAGCCCTGGTGATATTAGAGAGATAGAAATGAACCCGGAAGTGAAACCTTGGATGAGGTCAATTTATTCAAGATGGCGACCACCATGGGAAAAGTCGGAGCTGAGTAACTTAATGGAAGCTATCCAAATTGTGAATCAAAGTGGCACTGATAATCCAAAATGTATTACTTGAAACGAAGGTATTCTGAATAGTAATACTATGAATAATACAGATATATATTTGTTTTATTCGAAAAATATTGTTTAATCTGTCAAAATTATACTCGATAAAGCTAGAGAATTTAACACGGCGGTATAGGCAGACTATA
>JAVYIG010012885.1:0-50667 GCA_035222895.1 Strongylocentrotus droebachiensis | reverse complement strand
TAGGTGCTTTAGGTTAATGCAAGTAGGACACGCTGTGTTAAGAATGTGCTAATCGGTGTCAACATTTAGCGTGGGTTGTGGAAAAGTTGATCGATATTTGCAGCAAGCATATGTATTTTGTTATGATGAAACTGGAATATGCGAACAGCGTTGTTGTTGTTGATGTTTGTCAAAAGGCAACACAAATCTATTTTGATCGTACACTCTATTAAGGCAAAACGGGTAACACCTAAGTTTTATTTCAATTTTCGTTGTCATTTATTGACGCTGTTTGTCGCAATATTGAAGATTAACAATAGATTTGAGGCCAATTGAACTCGTCCTCCTGATTCAATAACTGCCCATTTTTGGAGTTCCGGGGTGCGACCACATTTACAATATAATTTTGTTTGTGAATGAAGGTTGAATGAAATAAACGTCCTTTTCTCCTCCTACTCATTCTCCTTCTTCTTCTTCTTCTTTTGTCTATTTTTTGTAATTTTTTTTTTCATCCATGTCAGGTAAATTCAAACTTGATAACGATTTGGTTTCACGAAGAGAAGAAGACTGCTTTTTTTATTTTTTTATTTTTTGAGATTTGATAGAAATTTTCTTGAAAATACATGAGTGTTGAACTATGCGTTTGGGCGGAGAATGGCTATGTTTTCCTTCCTGAAAAAAGAGGTTACAATCGTAGTGAAAAGTATTCCCGTTGCAGATACTTTGTGCCTATTTTGATGCAACAAAGCATCATCAAATAAATCAATAACTATAAAAAGAAATGTATGCAACTTGTTCAAACAATGATGTAACTGATGAAAGGGCTAAATGATCAGTTTGTTTGATAGTTTTGATCACTTTGATGTAATGCAAGGAAACTGCCTAAATACTACATTTTCCCAAAAATATGCTATTATCACCTTAAAAGTCAGCTGTATTTCTGATAATACTCCAATCAACAAACACATTGGAGTCGCGTAACCGATTCGCCTGTTTGATATTCTCATCCACTTGGTAATTTTATATATTTATGATTTTCACCTTATAACTAAATGTCGAGTAACTATCTAATTTATGGAAGGAACTACATCAAATAGCCAGAAATCGATCTGTTTGGTTTGGAGTCAGTTTGATGGTATGATTGAGGTATTGGTCATAATTCATATTTCCCATTTTATACTGAACAATTTTCATTTGATTGGTGTAATCGTAAATAGAATTGCACGAAGAATTATAGAAAAGATTATTGTTCACATGGCTATTGATTGGGCTGCGTCTCACGAAACCGTCATAAGTACAAGTTCACCGACATCCCATTGAAACGCTTGTTAAACTTAATACACGCATTTCAATGAGATGTCGCTCAACTTGTACTTATGACGGTTTCGTGAGACGCAGCCCTGATGATCACATAAAGTGGTTTGGAAAGCCATTGGGTGTTGTAAGAGTTCAGACTTCATGGCCTAATATCAATAGTGGTAGTGAACTATCCACGTGAAACAAGGTCAACGAAATACGCCCTTGGCCCTACATTGTATTACCTTTAAAGTAGACCCACGAAGAATCAAAAGTGTTTTGAATTGATGCAAAACTCATATCATTGCGAAGGGGAAGCCTTACTGATCAAATACAACAACTCTCCTCTTCAAAATATGTTTGGGGCCCGCAGTAATCAACTCTAAAAAATGTTAGTTTTGAGATCCAGATTTTCTGCCTTCAGCGGTCCTTTGTAGAGCGTCATTGTTTGTGACGTCACACGCGGGACACGGCTGGCTAGCTGCAGACTAATACACGCGCGACTCCGGTACTGAGCTGTTTGTCCAGTGTGTGACGTCACTATTCAGAGCTCGCTTCGCTCGTGTGTTTGGCTTACGTTCAGGGGCGTTCGGGGGTCTAAGAAGGGTCTTGAAAAATTGCATTTTACGCCTTTCCATATTTATATGATTTCTCAGCAAATTATTCGTGTTTTTCAAGAGAAAATCTTTCCATCCATATGTAATTTATTCTAATTATCAGTTGTAGTGAGTTTTTCTTTGTGTAGCTCCTTTAAGGGAATCCATGTATTGTATGTATATTATTCTATGAGATCAACTAGAAAATGCTATAAACCTTTTCAATGCAGAAGAGTGGAAACATGTTTTTCACGAGTCATACAAGGCTTGTTTGTTTGTTTGTTTTACCTGACAGCTAAGAAAGCAGGTCTGCTTGTAGATAAACAACCAGGGGACACTAGCGAATCGACTCGCTTTCGAATCAGGGACCTCCCGGTTATACGAGACCACTGCTCTACGACTGAGCTATCGCGTCTCCTTCAGGGGGTTACTTCATTTCGAACTGAATCCAATGCAAAGCTTTGTGGAATCCACTTGAAAGTGGTGAATAAATAACATGTTTTAAGAGTAGATTCTGCTATTCTTGGCGTGGATTATCAATTCGAATAAAGTGGCGCCAAAGTGAACCTCCACTTTCGTACAAACACCTAATTTTGTTTCAGGAAAAATGTCCAAGGCCTCCTTTGTTACCGACTGGTTCACGTATCCAGAACTATGTGATACATCAGTTACACCAACGAGACCAACGACAGACCGACACAAAAATTACATTACCCGGAATGGTGGAGAAAAGATTGGTTTGGAGTCGGTGTGTCTTCTGTTAAATGTGCTGGTGTGTCTGAGATGAGAAGATAAAGTGCAGGTCGGGGTCATATTAGACAATCAATTCCAAACAAGTTTAAATCAAGCGGCCACACCCCACACTTATCCTCATCTCTACAATGACAAGGAAAACTCGATTAGTAAAATATGAGCTCGGATCCACCGCTTAAAAAATTCAAATGATTTACATACGTCATCCTGACGTATCTGTACAGTATTATCGGCATCAAACGAAACTTTAAATCGAGGGGAAATTGATAATAGCCTGATAATCACGTACGGTTGTTTGGGGAAAAAAATGTGTATAAACCAGCCACATTCCTGCACTTAGACATCAACCCCCAACACACACACACACATTTATCATAATCTCTACAATGACAATGAAGCGATCCACGGCGAGACGGCCCGGTGGCCAAAGCCGCCCCGCCTAGTACCGACTCAGAAAATGTTAAAGTATCACTTAGGTTCTTGAAGTGTAGAAAACGAAGATAAATCAAAGTCACTAAAACAAATTCTTGATTGGAGTTGAAGATTTATTAAAATAAACGTAGAATTAATCAATCACGAAGTTCATGTTTTGGGGCTGGGCAACCCAATTAAAGCAATTTAGCAACTCATGTCGGTATCGTAACGGAAAAGAGGTCCCGCTCCAGAGACGCAACTCGGTTTTTATATCCCCCGAACTGACATGCCTCGTCCTCCCAAAAATTGAGGCGTGTCACACAGACGCTTTGCGTAATATCAATCCACCCATAATTAGTTTCCGCATTAAAAGTTCCTACATTTCTTGGCGAATTTACCCCCACGGACATAAGGCGCTCCGGACGATCCGCATCTCTATTCCTCACATACTTCTTTCACGCACCCACCTGTGTCTCTTACATTCTAATCTTTCAAACAAGAGATGCAAATCACCCGGAGACCCAACAACCCTGGAAATTAATTCAATGAATATAAAAAGGGATAAATGTTGCTATGTCCGTCCACACTAGCGAGCCCACATGCTTCTGGCTATTACACACCTGTAATCCTCACTTCCCCTCTCATACTATTTCGATAGTGTGAACAGACCCGGCAACAAGGAAAAACCCTTCCAATTGTAATACAAATCTATTTCCCAAATTTGCCTAATTAAATTTAAGTCAACTGTGGCGACACGCCCAGCGACACCTAACCCAATCGGCCAAGCCGAAAAAGTAGAGCTAAAATTAAGAGCGCAACGTCTCGGAACAGGTGTTAAAAATAGCATACAAGGAATTCACCATGTATGTTTGTAAAAATAGTTCTAGCGAAATCTACCAGGAATTTGCCTTGTACATGTACGTCAATGAACTCTTGAGGAAAACGTAAACGCGAGAATATCCATATCATTACAAACTCCCCTACTGAAACGATCTGTCCCATAAGATCGCAACAAAAAAAATAGAAATTCTCGTCATATATACGTTCCCCTCCAAGTTACACACACGTACATGGCTGCCCAGCCCTAAAACATTTACAATAACTTCATATACATCATATAAAGCCAACATGGCTTCCAAATTACAATATGTAAACACACATATCAAACTATTAATCCAACTCACAAAAATACCCACTAGTTCAAACATACTTAGAAATATCACCCCCCATTAATGACACCCTTTGCATATTAAAACAGCATGTCAATATTTTGCAAGTAAATGCACATCCTGAATGCAATAGTCAATTAAACAAACCCTCAAACTCAAAAATTCCTCGAGTGTCCTATTCCTGCATGGTTAACAAAAACGCCCAAATTTCCCTACAGCAGACTATGAAACCTACTACTATAATGTCTCCAACTACTTGTAATTATATCCTAAAACTGTTTGCGAAGCTTAGGGAAGTGTCACAACCCCGGCGGTCAGAGCCGGATACCCCAGACCTCCTCCAACCGGTTGTTGGGACTTCTCCTGCCACTTGTAAACATCCATATGTAAACAGAAACTACTTAAAAATTGAAATATACTAGCGAAAGTACATGCACCTTCCCCGAACACTGGAATAGACAACGATACGTGTAACTGGAAAAATATACAAATTTGTAATATGCAGACCTATGGAATATACAACCAATTTCAACACGCAATTAGGCAAAAATCACCATAACCATAAATGACCCCAACTTAGCTATGACCGAATAAGAACATGACTCATAAAATCAGGACGGGTGCCCAGCCCTAAAACAGTAAAAGTTTGATAATTAAAATTATTAACTCTCCAATTTGATGTAAACGACTAATTACCATGATAATTAACCGTCAATATTACGGTCCCTTCAATAAAAATACGAAATATCCGACTGTACATAGAATATCTCAAAATTTGTAGATAATCAGCGCCAAACTGATTTTGGTAAATTAAAAGGGTTAGAATGTCTACCCTTAGTTTGTCTTTGCGACCTTCTTGGGATGGCACCATCCTGATTCCCTGGAACATTAACATTATCATCTCCGGCTCGCCCTGCTACATCCTCCCCTACTGGATCTATACCTACTTTATCAAAATTAGGAACCAACATAATTATACTCTCCCCTGTATTTATCTTGCTGTTTACGAGGACATACTTTATCATGACATCCTACCAACACATTCTTACGTAAACATTGAGGAAGTAAAACTTGGAATATCTCCCCAAATACAGGGTCTAGCACTCTTCTTACTAACAAACCATCTTTCAATGAAAGGCGAGACCAATGAGTCAACCATGATTTAACATTATCAGGTTCTGAAGGATGTTTGAAGTATTCATCACCGGGTGCCCAATTTTGGACCACCGCTCCCATACAAACTTCAGTTCGGGGTCTTCTTTCTGCATTTGGATTAACTGATCTTTTGTGTAAGATGGAAATATGCCAGAAGAGCTAGGCTCTGCAAACGACTGTTGGTCAGGATTGTCACTATGCACATGTACAGGGGAACTACAAGTATTTAATTGTACTTTAACAGATGAGGATTGAACACAATTAGCAATAACATCTTCGATATCCTCTTCCGATACATCTGTAAATATGGGATATCGACTTAATGCATCTGCACAACGATTCTGAATACCAGACTTAAATTTAACATCAAAATTAAATGGGGCTAATTGCGCAACCCATCTCATCTCAGTGGCTCCTAACTTAGCAGTCTGAAGATGAGCCAAAGGGTTATTATCAGTAAATACTGTAAAGGAAGTCCCTAATAAATGATCCCTAAACTTATCAACAACTGCCCTGAAAATCTATCCAACCTAGCGGTTGTCCTACCAGTAGGTGTAATCCGGATACCCTGTAGGGCTTCGGTAAAACCCGTTACCAAATCTTTAACTAACTCTTCAGCCATAATTATCATTATCTATTGTAAATATTATTAAGTAATTAGTCTAATATGAACATTAAAGGGACATGTTCCCGCCAGTGTAGTTATCGCTGCTCTAGTGATCGCCATCTTGGTTCCGAAGGTCGACTTCTAGTTTGCATAAAGCTGTCAATCAAAGTACGCGCGGCCTGGCCTGCCTTCGCCAAGCCAGCTGATTGCTGCCGATCGCGACGTCACGAAAGTGGGCGGAAACAGCAGCCGAATCTTAGAGCCGAACTGCGATTGGTATTACTTCGGCACATGACTGTATGCGATAATCGGCATTGTCCGGGCGTTCGGAACATGCCATCTGCGTAAGAGCCGTATTCTGTTGATGTCAATAGGCAGCTAGCACCGTCCGCCAGCGGGTACGTATTTTGAACGCCCTCTGGAATACGGGGAACATGCCCCTTTAAGGCAAGGGACGCAACCTCGGTTACCATATAAAGCATAAAACCACTAAATACTGCTTACCTTAATTTTTGGAAGAGATGTATACTAGGCGAGCCAGAGTGAAACCAGAACCATATTCTTAGTTACCATATGTATATATGAAAAAAACACACCTTCACTACTGTTCTCGTTTACAAGGATTATATAAATTTACCAGTCAATTAATGAATTATGCCGTCAGATAATACACTAAATGTTCTGAGTAATGGTATACATCAAAAGACGTATCTAATTGTATATAATGCCATACGCAACAAGGCATAGAATTAATTATCATATATAGATAAAGTGTTCTAAGTTCAAGACATACCAGAGATGTCAATCCGCAGAATTCGAATATCAAAATATGAACCCGGATCTACCCCCCCCCCCCCTCCCTCCCCACATAGTACTGATGATTGAGATACGTCATTATCTCTGACGTATCAGTGCAGTATTATGGACATCAACCAAATCCTTAAAAAGAGAAAAAATTATGTTTAGCATTTACATAGTGATGTTACGTGTCAATACGAAGAAACTAAATCTTGTATGAGACAGCAAGTAACATCATTTATAGTATTAGTATAGGCAACATATCAAACTTTGATGTAAAGTTAACATCTAAAAGGGAAGAAATACTGTAAACAGATAGCAGATATTTTTTATGAATCGGTGTTAAAAAGGGGTTGATTCCCCCACCAGTAATCTACCATTGATATGTAGACAAAATGGCACAGTCCCTGCGCAGACACCGGCAAGTATGTCAAATACAAGATGGTTTGTATGCTGGGAGGGTGACAAAGCCAAGCCTACTGGATAGAATTCTCGACTAACAGAATTCTATTCAATTCATTGTCGATTGACTGCGCGCCCTGTGGGTTTTCATTGTAATTTGGGATTTTTCAAGGCTGAATGATAGGTGAGGTTTGGCATTAAAAGTACAATCATTGTATGGTAGACGGGATAACCACAGTAGCCGCAATATTAATTGAACTCTGTACATAGTTGTTTAAATCATGATGACGTGGTTTTGATGACGTGCTTTCATCATGATTATGCCATGCTGATTTTAAAGCAACTCCCTTTCATGCGGTGCACTAAGGAATGGGGAACAAATTAGGATATAGCAAAGATTTTAGAGTTTCCCACTCCATTGATGATTTGTATCTGATATCTGAAATAGACTAGCATTTTTAAGTGAAAACTGTCCACCTTCCCCTCTTTTATACCCTAGCCACAACAGACCGACACAAGACAAAAGCCAATTTAAACACAAATTTACGTTACTAATATGGCGGATAGGTTCTGCCGTTCTGCTTACTACTTTTACCCCTCAAAATGTGAGGAAAAAAATTGCGAATGTCTCCATGCTTTTTGTATTTTATTTTGCTTCCAATTTTCACTTACAACTGACTGCGCGTGGGTACATAATGATTTTTTAAAGGTAAAGACCAGTATTTGAAACGTCCCCTCTCAAAAAATGAAATGGAAGCTCTTATTACCAATCATGTGAAAGAATATGTTTTGACTAATACGTGATGATATACATTTTGCCGAGAAACCGCCTACTAAGTGATATATTCGGTAAATTATTATATCTATTTGGACCGGATAGATATCGCGAACGTTTCGCGTAGTCCCATACACATATATCTGTGTACAGTGATTGTAACTAAACCAAGACTCGGCCTAATTTCTTACCATTTTGATTATTCCAGAACCTTGCAATACACACCAATACTTATATGCTAGATGATCAACCTTTTCTGATTGATTCCTCAACGTTTCTTTCACAATGCAATCGCATGACCATCTTTAAAGTTAGCACAATACCCCCAAATATCTTTTGTCGTCTATCGGTCGGTTTAGGGTCGGTCCGGGGTCGGTATGGCATTGTGACTGCATATCCTTTACTAAATCCTGTACTATATTATATTTAGCCAGTGATTGATATTTCTGCCAGTGCATCAAGTGTTTGGGTATACTGAACAGACACAATAATAGCATCCTGATTGAATACAATGTATTTTGTTCATAACATTAGCACAATGAAGAGTATAACGACTTATTAGGGAGAGGGGGATAGGAGGGAAGGAAAAAGAGAGAAATGGGAGAAGAGGGAGAGATACAAGGGGGTAGGATAGGGAAGGGAGAAGAGAGAAATGGGGTGTCGGGGAGTGGTAGGTAAGTGGAGAAGAGTGACTGGAAAAGAAAGAGAAAGAGAGGGGAAAGGGGTGTAAGAGAGTGGTAAGAGATGAGAGTAGAAAAGAAAGAGAAAGAGAGGAGATGTAGGGAAGGGAAGAAGGAGCGAAAGAGAGATATATATATATATAGAGAACAACTCTCACGCATGTTTTTTATAATTATTATTGTTTTCCTATATTTACATCTTTGTCTCCTAGTTTCATGGCATTTTAACTGAAGAGGAACTTCATTCCTACACAAAGAAATCACAGATAAAAGGTCAGTATCCCATAATCAATTTTGTGATGTTGGATTCATGATATGTTTGTCTAGGTTCTAACACACACACGCACACTGTCACACACAGACACACACACAGCGCAACACCAAACACGGTGATGCAATACATTCACAACATACCTGGTTTTATCTATGAAGCAACCATTTTACATGAATATGCTAATACACTGTGTATCTTTTTAAAATATTAATTTATGTTGTAAGAGCACAGTCATAAATTGTCATTGATTGTGCCTTTGAGCTTGTATGTTGTTGAAAACCTTACAATTAACGAAATATGGGAAAATAGGCCTAATCAATAACAGAATAAATGATAATATGAAATCAGATTTGAAACAAAATACAAAAGTATCAATCTTAATCTTGGCTAAATCCTAATAACTTTCATACACTTTGAATGAGTCATGGGTTCCTTCAAGTCTTATTCCCCTTCCTCATTATTATTTTAAGTGCGTGATTCGACAAGAACCCAATCCACTCCTTGTCAGAGCCATCGATATACCGATTTTTGCCAACACGGGTCTAGTTTCTTATGGGGAATACTGCTAGTTTTGTTGGGCACGAACAAAACGAAGGAATATACGCCATATTGCGACCAATTGTTCCAAAGTTGGCAAACATTTATATATAGGCCTACATGGCTTTGTTACTTGAGATGAATTAATGGTAATAAAGTCACATAGAATATAATTAAAGTACTTCGTGACGAAAAACATTGAATTTGTAACAAATAATGCATCATGTTGTTAATTTTCTGAATACACGATGAAGCTTTTCTACCATAACTGTTAACTTCATGCATTCTTAATTTAGAATATGACATCATCTTGCCGCTGGTTCATGATCCCTCGAAAGTATCAAAACGAAGCGTAGATTCCGCCAATGACAATGAAGCTCACAAAGTCACTTTCACCGCATTCGATGAGGAGCATCACGTGGTCCTTGAGAAAAATCGCTGGCTCCTGAGACCCGACCTGGAGGTGGAATATCTACAACCGGATGGATCGATCAGGAAAGAACCGGTTCAGACCAGAGACTGCCATTTCTTCGCTACGTCAATCTCTCATACAGGATCAACGGGAGCTCTGAGCACATGCAGTGGATTGGTAAATATTTTAGTTGTATTTTATAAGACCCATTTCAACGTTAATAAATTGCCCCTTACATATAAATAGGATTATTTTTGAGATTTCAATATTATCTTTCTTTCTTTTTTCCTCCAAGATTCCGAACTAAAACATTTGAAAGGAAAATACTACAATCTGTTTATTGTCAAGACGTTTGGTTAATGACATTAAACACTACCTTTGGGTGATTTTACGACGCATGTTTCATAGTATATTTCCTACACTAACCAAAATAATGTCTAACTTCTACCCAGGATGATGCTCAATAACTAACCCCCAATACAAGCATTAACAAAACCAATATGCCATTTCCGTAATGCAATGTATTCCTTTTTTTTATTAAGTGCCTCGTTACAAATGATTTCATCTCGGACTAATATTCTAATAATACTAATAATTGTTTTAATAGTCAGAATGCACATTGTATACATTAAGTGTTTTAAGTAGGGCAACCGTAGTTGTTTGTCCAATGTTGCAACAACAAATGTTTGCAATTTGCATTCTGTCTATTTAGATACAATTATTCGTAACAAAGATGTATAATCGTTAGACCTAAGCCAATTACCTAAATGTGATTACTCGCTATTATACTGTACCAAAATGTTTTCATTTCATTGTCAGAGAGGAATACTGTCAGTGGCAGATGAGGTGCTACACATAGAACCTCTCAAAGAGCACCATGCGAAGAGGATGAAGAGGAGTAGTAGTGAAGGTGCAGCCAAACTCCACATCATCTACAAACGTAGCCCATCTACAGATGATGTCACCTCATGCCCAGTAGAACCATGTAAGCCTGCCAAACAACTTCTGTTCACTTAATATACACATTTATGTCAGGTTAAAATCCAACCCTGATACCGAATTGCTCTGAAAGAAAGTAGACAAATCACAAAGGTAAGTTGGTGAAAATATTGCGTGATATATCAACAAGGCGTTACTCTTCTACAAATTCAGGGTTTCCAAGTTGAAATTTCATTCTGAATACATTATTTCCTACTTCTCATGTATGATCTACCCTGGACCTATATCCGGGTTAATACACCCAAAACTGTGTAGGCGACAAACATATATATAACGCTATGCAGGGGTCCAAATATATTTTAAATAATATTTTTCATATTTACGTGTTTTATTTTATTTTTATTTTTTTTTTATTTGTCGTTTTATTTTGACAGGGTGGCCCTGTATCAACATAATCAAAAACATATTCACAAAACATATATACATACATAATGAACACATAAATTAAACAAGATAAAATGTTGAAATAAAGAGGGGAATATAATATTCATGTAAGTATTAAGTAAATTTTTAACTATGTGAGAGAAAGGAGTTTGCAGTGTTTTTTGTAATGAATCCAGTGAGTTTAATAAACGTAAAGAAGGGGGTAATGCATTCCATATAACGGAGCCTTGATAACAGAAAAATCTTTTTGAAGTACTCGGTTCTGTGTTTGTCAATGTATAGAGGACAGGTAGTGTTCATTTGGTTTACCTTACATTAATTTTACAATGTTTCTTTCTCCAGTGACAGTCACAATCGATTCAAACAGTGCATCAGCGAATGGAACAGTGATTCCTGCCAATGAGATTGTCTACACGGGACCCTACCTCGGCGCCAAGTTCCTGGAGATCTTCTATGTGGTGGACAGTCTAGTTTACAATGAATACATGAATGATACAGAGAGCTATGCCACAACCATAATGAACATTGTAAGCATTTTTGGAGAAACTTTTCCTTTTTTTAGAGGAACTGTTCCTTGATTTATTTTAATGGTTCCTATTTCTTGATTTAAAATAATGGTATTAATGACAAACCTCTGTATAAACCATACAAATATTCTGCTTTCCAATTAGACATTGAAATAGTTATTTATG
Source organism: Strongylocentrotus droebachiensis (assembly GCA_035222895.1). Classification (NCBI taxonomy): domain Eukaryota; kingdom Metazoa; phylum Echinodermata; class Echinoidea; order Camarodonta; family Strongylocentrotidae; genus Strongylocentrotus; species Strongylocentrotus droebachiensis. The sequence goes on along the minus strand of JAVYIG010012885.1, from coordinate 38,745 downwards.
TTTTGTTTTAATGTTGACAGGTATCACATTGTATGTGCTCGCCAGATACTGCCCATGTTTATGATATGACCTGCCCCCCCCCCCACACACACACAAAACAACCACGTTACATTGTTTCATTTGTACTTCAATTTTGTTTAATCTCTTCTGTTTGTTTAATTTTTTGCAGGGCCTCTCTGAAGACCAATGTAATTTTTTGAAATAGATATTCCTTCAAATATTATTATCTAAACAATAGTTTGTATTAATATCTTTTAATATTTTCCATAATATCCACTACCCAGTCTGCGTTTACTGACATAGTACACATGTAGTGAAAAGTTGCAAACTGCACTGCTGTTGTTCGGCTATGCATTCTCCTTTCTTTGAAGTGTGCAGGGCTGCTGTGTCCTGCACTTTATAAAAATACCAGTGCTTATCACTCTATTTTGTAACTTTTCACTTTTGACCCTGCCTCTTATTCTGATATACAGCTGATTCCTTTGCTGCAAAATCATAACAAATATGGTGTCATCGTAACGGGGAATAAACATACATGTACCTTGTAATGAAAGTAAACAAAGCAATATTAAACTATCCCGTGACAAGAGAGATATCAGCGATCAAACTCGAGTTTCCAAACCTTTTTTTGAAGGGTTAAGATCATTCATTCACTTTAGGAACACTCTACATAAACAACATTCTTGGTGTGTTTTTCCTCCTACTTCCCCCGCGAAACAAAGATGAGCAGACGATATGCAGACCCTAGCCTTGACATCAGCATGAGAATATCAGTGGTCCGTCTTCTGATCTCAATGACTGAAACGTTATCGGTAAGATATTGTATTTGTAACTCCTGTCATATTAAATTTATTGTTTCCATTGATCGTTTGTTATAATTCACTTACGTCAAATAAACCCCTTTACAACCCTTGGGCATTGTGACAATCATGAACACTCATCCAATATATACGAGGTTATGATATATCCATAAACTAAGGTCATATTTAAAATTACTGCTGCCCTTCATTGCTCTATACCTTTGTATACAACAATAAGTAAATGCAGCTTTCCTCTATCAGCATTAGGAGGGCACCATATGGCCATATAATATCATTTCTTACCAGATCAAAACAAATCAGAGAAAGGCGGAATTTAATTGTTTAAGTGAGATATACCTTACCTGATTCTATGGTTCACTGGTCACCAATGAAAAGGGGTATTCTAAGACAAGGTCTTGGCATTAAAGGGATCGTTTAACAATGTTAAATCTGAGATACACGGCCCTACATGTTATCAGTGTCTGTGATATGGTGTAATATTGAAGCCCTAAAAAAAATTGCGCTTCAAAATGACCAAGAAATGCCTTAAAAAGTAAAAAATCTTTGAGTGACCGGTTTTACCATACGGTACTCATTTTCCCCAATACACTGTAGTGTTATGAAAACTGTTTGTCAAACGGTTTTCAAAATTTGTAATTCCAATCATAAATATCTTGATAATAAGACAGGCGATCGGCTTGTAAAAGTCATGGGGTTCCTGACTGACCTAAAGGTATATAATTATCATTGTAGCATGAGCTAAATCCAGAATCCAGGGGGGGGGGGGTAGTGAGCACTATTTTTTTTCTTTTTGGTCCTCGAAAATTTTAAAATTTGCACCCCCCCCCCAAAAAAAAGGGTAAAAATCACGTGTTTTTACATGATTTTTTTCTCAAGGGGGGCCCCCCCCCCCCCTGGATCCGCCACTGACTGAGGCATAAGCGAGGAGGACATAGATGATTGAAGAATGAAAAATATATAAAAACAGACCGAATCTGAACTAATTATTGGGTAGCAGTAGGCCTACTTTATTCTATAACTTGGCACAAATTATATATTCATGGTTTCTGTCTTTCGTGACAAGATGTAATCAATAATAATAATAAGATCCATATTATATATATATATATATATATATTGTAAGTCAATATAATGATTAACAACCCAAGCTACTACTGAGAATTAATTTCTGTACAATATTTTGGTATCGTTAATCATTTTTTTCTCTTTCTCTCTCCTTTCATTCATGTTATCTTCGTGTGCGCTTAGCAGCATGCTAGTATTAAGCGATTTATAAATGTTGCATATGATTATTGTTCTTTAAGTGGAGAAATTATACACTCGTTCTGATTTACATCGACAAAAAATAGCTTAATTTTTAACATAAAAATATATATTTGTCTGTATGGTCTTTGGTGGATCAAGGATTCTCTAGCCGGTAATACCTAATGGGGAGGAATTACTCTGAAAATGACTCTAATAATCAGAAGGGGTTGTTGTGATTTCCAGGTGTCCCTTTGGGGTCGACATTTTCTAGCAGTGCGGCACAATGAGGGGGGGGGGGGCACATTTTCTTTCAAATTATAGGTCGGGGTTTTGATGGGTGAGGGGATGGGGTTGCCCTATTTGCCCCCTGGATCCAGCACCAGTTGGCGTATGCATGTTAGCTTCTAGTCTCAAAACCAATTGTGTACACCTTCAGATGGGGGGGGGGGGGCTACCCCTGTCAGATCCGCCGGTAATCTTTGACAATGCAATAATATAGTATTAATGACTGCTTTGAGAGATTAATAGTTGTTTTTATACGCTCAAGGGAAGGTTAGAATTGTGCTATTGCCCGAGGCGTGCCGAGGGCAATAGCCCAAATGTAAGTGTATAAAAACAACTATTTCTCGGATATTAAAGCAGTCATTAATACTTTTATATGCCGAAAAAAAGAGTAAACTTATTAAACCACCTTGGCCTTTATCTAGTTTATCTGCACGGTTGTTTTTATGAGTGTATCTTTGAGAGTAGACTAAAAAATAAAAAATAACAAATATTTTGTTGTTGTCGAATATGGGATTCGATCTCTTGCGTACCAACGATGAAGTGATTAAAATCACAGCCTTAGACCGCTCGGCCATCGCGCACTCATACCATACTTAGCAGTTTTCTCTGATCTATACATTAAACTGGATTGAAAACGGCTTCGCGTGCTGGATGCTTCGCGGCAGCTCCATTAAACGGGCCCTTCTTTTACTTTTACAATGAATTGGCACGAACTTAGATCAAGATCTATCGGCAGATGTTGTTTTTGGAAGTTTATTTTCGTCTTCATGTCAACAATGCAAGATAAAATTGTCGGTAAGATCGATCGAGATTCAATTGTATTGAAATTACCGACCAATTCATCGCACACGTACGGTATCCTCGATCGCTCAGACCATTTTTTTTAAACATGTGAACCTATGGGTATTTCACCAAGACTGAACTATTTTCCCAGTAACTATGGTAACTGGGATTTTAGAACTATTTTTTTGAATTTTACAGGAATAGTTAAAGTTTATGAATGCAATTTCGACCAATCAGATGGCTGGATTTCTTAAGTGAGGTATATAAATTTAGTTATTTTTGTATTGATATTGCCTAGGCCACTGACACCGGTGGATCTCCAGTAACTATGACGCCTACTAATAACGGATATACAACCCTCGTAGATTTCTGCACTTGGCAGGCTGCTCAGAGCGTCAACAATGACACGAATCCTAACGACTGGGACCTAGCAATGCTTTTCACAGGGTCAGTAAAACATAAATCGAAAGTATTGCATCTATCTATAGATTAATTTACCCAATGTCGAATCAAGCGGAACTGTTGATGATATAAATAATTCGCATTATCTTAAACCCCCAAAAGAATGCGTTGATAATTTGTTTATCTAGTTTTTACACGGTAAGTCTTTGAACAAGCAAGTTCTCAGGCACTCTACAAGCGAGAGGGAGCTCTTCGAGTTTAATAAGCAATACCAGCAATGACCAATTTTGATGGGCGTGGTGCACGAGATGACGGAGGCAGGTCACTCCTGTCTCATTGATGTTTGTATTAGTTCAATCATATCATGTTGTACCAAAGGTGTGATGAATGGATCAACTAACCCCATTTCAAACATAATACACTCACTCAAACACACACCACAAACTAAATAACTAGTTTTTTTAAGAGAAACTCAAAGGCCCGAATTCACAAAGGAGGTTTGACGACAAACCTTGGTTTTCGTACGTCATATGACGCGTTTTTACGCGTTTTTTTACAAACCTGGTTTGCAAAGAACAAAAGGAGGTTTGGCGAAACAAAAGGAGGTTTGTCGACAAACCTTGGTTTGTCCACAAACCTCCGTTGTGAATTCGGGCCAAAGAGTCTTTCAACTGACAATTTACGGTACCCGGGACGCAAGGTACCATCACTCATAACTCGATTCCGAATCTTTGTAATGTTTTTTAACTGTGTTTTTTCATCCATTATTTTCATTAATTTGATAATAAACTACTCACATTTATAAAGGTACCTATGCTAATTACTTCTGGTGTTAAACACAAATATTTTGCAATTACAATAAAGTGACAATAAATGGATCTTATCATTGCGTTTCAGTATGCATTATAATGTCATTTCTTGTAACATCTAGACCTCTCCTTCCCCCATAAAGTTATCAAGAGATCAATTTACTTAATATTAAACAAAGCGGAAATGTTGATGATATTTGTCTGTTTTGGAGCTAAAAGGGTTTAAACTCAAATACTTTAGACCAAGTAAACACTCTTCTGGCTCTGAAATAAATCTTCACTGAAAAAGAAAAGAATGCATTACTTTACATAGGCTAGTGGTGCATAAAGGCATCGCTGGAATATCTATGAGGGAAAAATCTGCATTTATCAAACCAAACATTTTTGACCACGTAAGTCTGACTCCCTCGACACAATTTCAATTCCCAAAAGCAAGCAAATATTCAGTTTACCATCAAGTGTAAACAATTTATAAAAAAGTCGACAACATTTCTTTCATTTTGTACTATAAAGTAGTCGGTTTATCGTGGTTTCTGTGTAAGCGTATAGCAACACATTTCTTCCGATTAATTTCTGGTCTTTCATATAAAGTTCTTATAGTCATGGTTCACACAATGATATTTCTCCCTTTTTCCCTCTCTTTCTCTCTCTCACCACTTCGGTCTTAATAGTCACGATATCACCACAAATGAACTTGACGCGGGGCTGCTGGGACTAGCACGGGTGGGTGGCACGTGTGACCTGGACGATAAGTGTTCCATCAACGAGGATTACGGATTAAGAGCCGGACTAGTTATGGCTCACGAAACAGGGCACTCGTAAGTAAACCAAAAGAAGAAAAAAAGAAGAGATACAAGACTACAACACAAAATAAAGAAAAAAAGAACGAAAGCTAAAGTCCTCAAACTCCTTGTACATTGATAGTATTTTTTGTTGTTGCATGTTTAGCATTAGATGAGTGAGCTTTCTTTCCTTTACAAACGAGATAGCAAGGAGGAAGATTTAAAACCGGTATTGATGAACTCAGTCAGACAGCATATATGACTCAATACCGACTCCAAACCGATCGATTCTTGGCCATTCATGGGAGGCCCTAATGTAATGTTCTGTTCGGTCTGTTGTCCGTCTGCTGTCGGTCTGATGTGGGTCTGTCTGTGGGTCTATTGTCAGTCTATTGTCGGTCTGATATAGTTCTGCTTGTGGGTCTATTGTCGGTCTGATGTGGGTTTGTTTGTGGGTCTATTGTCAGTTTATTGTTAGTCTGATGTCAGTATGTTTGTGGGTCTTTTAGTGGGTCTGATGTCGGTCTGTTTGTGGGTCTTTTGTCAGTCTAATGTCGGTCTGATGTCGGTCTGTTTGTGGGTCTATTGTCAGTCTACTGTCGGTCTGATGTCGGTCTGTCTGTGGGTCTATTGTCAGTCTAATGTCGGTCTGATGTGGGTCTGTTTGTGTGTCTATTGTCAGTCTATTGTCGGTCTGATGTCGGTCTGTCTGTGGGTCTATTGTCAGTCTAATGTCGGTCTGATGTGGGTCTGTTTGTGTGTCTATTATTAGTCTATCGTCGGTCTGATATGGGTCTGTTTGTGGGTCTATTGTCGGTATGTTTGTCACGTAGGTCTATTGTATGTTTATTTTCGGTCTGATGTCGGTCATGTGACCTAGGTGTTATACATCGCGGTCACACCACCACTAAATCTACTGATACATGGCAATTGCGAGTAGTCTCATTTTCTTTTCGGTCTGTTGTCGCAACGCCACATCAGACTCCAAAGTCCAAACCGACTCCAAGCCAACCGATTCTTGGCCGTTCGACATGTGTGGATAAACGTTTATAGTCTGTTGTCGTTCCGGAGTCGGTTTCGTTGGTAAGACTAGGGTATAAGTGTTGTTTGTCTGCGTGTGTGGTTGTGTGTGTGTTTTTTGTGCATAATGGTTTAAAGATCAAGGCAGCGTTTCATCAAACCGTCATAAGTACAATTTCGCAAAAAACACATCTGTTACGCGTATCAATAGGATAACGGTGAACTTATGACAGTTTTTTAGACGATGCCCAAAGCTACACAAAAAGTCCATTTGATTTTGACTTCTTACCTTTACGATGGAGTTATCACTTTTTGTCATTGACAGTCTGTCTTGATCCTGTTTTAATTCACCACATTCAATGGCATAAAATAGATGGCTTTAATTAAATTTGTAATCGATTTGATAGACCCATTTAACTACATAAAACATGAAATAGGTCCCATTATCCAAAACCTTTTGTAACACTTCTTATTTGTTGTAGTTACGAAGTTCTTTGGTATTTCTTTCCATATGTTACCCCTAAATTGAAAGATATTTAAATGTACAACCTATTGACTACTTTTATATCACTACTGTGGCATGGATCAGACCAAATATAAAGTACGCTTAAAGTCCAAATTAAAATCAATTTGTATGTTAATCAATGATCATCAGTATTGAGTAGCCAAGGTACCCCTCTGTTTCCAACATGTATTTCTTACATTTGTTTTAAATGTTTATAATTGATTTGTTATGTTTTGTTGGAAACATGAATAAATTGAAATTGAAATTGAAAGCGAACACAGATAAACAAACATATAAAATAAATGTAACCTGTAGAAACACTGATGATTTGTATGTACATCGTAATTGGTATTTTTATATATTGTTGTGTGTGATGTATTTAACTTGAACTTTTTATTATTGATACAATGATGTTAACCGATCATTTGTCAAAAATGATTGATCAATTGAGATTCGTCGTTTGGCATCTTTTTTTTCATTAGACTTGGATTAAATCACGATGGAACATACGGCTGTGCTACAGAACGTAACATCATGTCTGCATCTGTCACCTCAAGCACTGGTGCGTTCGAATGGTCAACCTGCAGTTCAGAACACATGAAAATATTTATCGGGTGAGTTATTAAATATTATGGCAATTGGGTCTTATTTTCCCAGGTAGGGTAGCCTCATCATTATCAACAGTGCTCTTTCAGAGGAAGCTACATTTATTAATACCCCAGCATTACAAGGTAGATATTTTTTAACACCTGGGTCGAGAAGGATAACGTTGGCAAAATACCCTGTCCAAGGATATAAGCATGAACGAGGATCGAATCCGGGATATGAGAATCATGGGCTTTCAGCAATATATCACAGTGCTTCTACTACACAGCGCTAGCAGTTTATGACAAATATCATAGACTTGTAGCTCCGTGTATTCGATAGATATTTTATACCTGACGCTGGGTATAAGCTCGGTCTAATATCGAGTTAAATTCCCGCTGCTCTCTGCCTTGGTATTCCTAACTAGAAAGAAAACTGAATGTAAAACTCCCAAACTCTCAGGCTCGAATTCACAAAGGATGTTTGTCGACAAACCTAGGTTTATGTGCGTCATATGAAGCGTTTTTACAAACCAGGTTTGCAAAAAAACGCGTCGAAACGCGTCATATGACGCACATAAACCTATAGGGTTGTCGACAAACCTCCTTTGTGAATTCGGGCCTCATTGTTCCTCAGAAGTGTCAAAACGTTCTCACACAATCTGTAAAGTGTTGGATACACTTTACACAATACACGAAGTCGATCAACAGGCCGTTTTGGCAATGTAATCAAATTTAATGCAAACCTCTTTCTGAAGTGCGTTTAGTTACAGATTATTTCATTCATCAGTTATGATCTCAATCTCAATAGTCGGAATGCAAATTGCACATAATTAAAACAGGTAAATGTAAAAGCTAGTTGCTCAGTTAAACTGTATCTCGTATCAATTTAAAAAGATATTGAAAAAAGGCTTATTGTTAAAGGTATACAGGCGCGGATCTACGGGGGGGGTTTAGGGGGTTTAAACCCCCCCCTTGGGCGGCCCAAAAAAAAAAAAAAAAAAAAAAAAAGGGAAAAAAAAGAGAAAAAAAAGAAAAAAAGAAAGAAAAAAGAACGCACGCTGGAGAGAAACCCTTTCAAGTGCAAATATTGTGAGAAGATATTCAACTCATCTGGTAACTTAACCAAACACATGATAACTCTGGATATAACTGTGTATTTAACTGTTACTTGATTTAAAAAGACGTTATCATGCACTGCTTTTTATGGTCTCCATTGTGTTAATAGATGCCAGGAAAACATCAGTTACGGGGTTCAAATAAACACCCCCAAAAAAATCGGCTCGCCGCTTCGCGGCTCGTGGACGATGCTCCGCATCGTCATTATTTCATTTAACTGTTACTTGATTTAAAAAGACGTTATCATGCACTGCTTTGTATGGTCTCCATTGTGTTAATATATGCCAGGAAAACATCACTTACGGGGTTCAAATAAACACCCCCAAAAAAAATCGGCTCGCCGCTTCGCGGCTCGTGGACGATGCTCCGCATCGTCATTATTTTGGTCAAACCCCCCCCTTAGCAAAAAGCTAGATCCGCCCCTGGTATAGACCTGTTTTTGAAACGCCCCCCCCCTCTCAAAAAATGAAATGGAAGCTCTTATTACCAACCATGTGAAAGAATATGTTTTGACTAATACATGATGATACAAATTTTGCCGGGAAACCGCCTACTAATTGATATATTTGGTGAATTATCTTATCTATCCGGCCTGGATAGATATCGCGTAGTCCCATATACATCTTTCTGTGTTCAGTGCTTGTAACTTTAATTTACCGCATGACCAGAACTGATCTATACATGTACCTTTAAGGTATATCCAACCATACATTATATTTTTTACCTGTAATTTAATTTGTCAATATAAGTAAAGGAAGAGTAGTAATAATTATATTGATAATAATGGCGATGATTTGATTTTATAATTATCATGAAAATGATGAAGATGATGATGCTAGTACTATTACTACTTCCACCACTACTACTACTTCTACTACTGCTACTACTACTACTACTACTACTACTACTACTACTACTACTAATACTACTATACTGTTACTACTGATAGTAATTATTATAATAATCCTGATAATAAATACCTGGAGTTATTAAGCGCTATCTCTAAGTTAGCCAAGTTTTCGTAAGTGTCTTACTACCGAGTTTCAAATTATGTCACCGTGGTCAAGTTAGAGCAATGCACATTAATTTCGTATAGCCCCATTTCATGTTAATGGTAAAAGGAGTTTTCTTAATTTCAGTTCCGAAGTGTGCATGGATGATGTTCCTATTTTCGATCTGTCTCCCATCGACGATCTCCCGGGTCTGAGATATAGTGCAGACATGCAGTGTCAAATGGAATTGAGCATTCCAACCGCCCACAGGTGCATTTATTTTGTAAGCATATATATTATCAACCTTTCAAACTTGTAGGTCCGAAAAGCGTTTCAGGAAACCGTTGTAAGGTGGCCGACGTCAATTGAAATGCGTTTATCAAATTAACACGAGTTTTGATGGAATGTCGGCGAACTTGTACTTATGACGGTTTCGTGAAACAATGCCATGTATTCTACAAACATCAATCCAGCGCTAGGTTTAAAGCAATACTGCCAAATCCCCTCTAGCTTCATCTCAGGTAAGCTGTAGCATTATGGTCCGGTAAATCTGGGCATCCCTAGCAGCGCTGTTGGTTCTCGCATCGAGTCCTCTGTGGAAATTAGGTATTGGATTCGAACTTTGGCCAGTGGACCGTGAGATGGCGCTGTGCAATGAAAAGTACGCTAAGGCAGAAAGTTCACTAGTCCAGTATCCAAGGTAGCATGGTAAAGATGAAGCATGATAATGTGATCTTTCTCTTGTGAGACTATTTATGTGTTAGTGTAGGAGATTATAATATGTCCCTGCAATTTTGTGTGTACAGTGCATGTGACTGTCAAGTGCCCACCTGCACCCATGAAGCATCCAAAGTAATGACCCCCCCCCCCCCAAAAAAAAAAAAAAAAAAAAAAAAAAGTGGGTGGGGAGAGAGAAAGGGGGGGGGAATGCATGCCTCCCACGCCCTCTCTTATTCGATGACGTTGTTCTCTCCAAACATATTTATACAAAATAAACTCTTGTGATTTCTTTGTAATTAATGTAAATAAATTATGACCATGAACTTTACGATTTTCAGCAGGGATAAAAATTAATTTCACTTTTTGAAAAAGGAAATACTAATCAACTTAAGACCAATCGTATAACATAAACATACTGTGTTTAAAGTGATGAAATGAATAAAATCTGAAGCGAAGTAAACATGACGCATAAAATACATGCAATGATTAATGGGTATTCTGAAATTATATTGAAAGCTTAAATGGTCCCGAGTAAGTCTAACAATGAAGATTTATTATTTATCCCTTTCTTTTCATACAGACAACATCTTGCACCCTACTTTGGTGTAGTGTTCCGGACTCCTCATCTTGTACCGGCCATGGCCTACCTGCCGAAGGAACTTCATGTGGAGAAGGAATGGTAAGTTTATGGTTCATCAGGGATATTCACTTGAGATCGTTGTATTTTTAACTTTTAAGTTTGCGAAACCTCAGAGTTTTAAACAACGATCCACTCACAACGACGAGGGTTCACACGGGACCCGAGCAACGAGTCTTCCAATGTGTAAACCGAGCATACCGAGCAAGCAGTCGCTGTATTACAGAGACCCTGTTACACCAGTTTACAGAGTAGTAGTTGCGTCCACACGGCACATCAAATTCGAATGTGGACCCCCTGGGCTCCTTAAAGGGATAGTTGAGTTCTGTTGCAGAGGGCGCTACACAAAATAATTTTGTTGTAAGATATTGAAAAACTGATTGTCAAATTTGAAAGAACATAATATTTAAATGACAAAATCATCTTTGTTTGATCAAAATCGGTTCAGAGACGGCTGAAATATAACGATTTCTAATACTTGTGTACCACCACAAATATTAGATAGTTTGACAAATTTGAAAAAACCGTTGAAAAAAACGGAATAACGCCTTTTACGTCGTATTTCAGCCAATGCCGATGTTGGTTTTTTTGTTGGCTTTTTCGTGTTGCTTATATTACGCACAACCAGCCGGCCCATGTATTTTTATTTTTAATTAAATAATTAATTAACGGTCACCATGTTTTTTTTTAAAGTGGAGCTGAATTGGTATGCTCGTATTGGCTAAATTTCACACATTTTGGGGTCTAAAATTACCTTCATAGCAATTTTAGGTTCTAAAAAGGCATTAGAAATGTCATAGATAAGAAAAAGAGCAATAACCATGCACTTTGAAGGCATTTGCAGTCTGAAAACAGAACTCAACTATCCCTTTAATAGCTTCGATTAAACTTATAGTTTTGTTACCATAAGTACGTCCACACGTTTCGCAACTACAAAATATCCTCGAAGTTAAAAAACCACGCGATACACTAACGTTTACGGATTCTCGTGTGAACCTAAGTATTATTCGTTTATAACAAATTCATATCATCACTTATATTTATTTTAAGAAAGGTTGCAGTAAAGTTGAAATATGACTTGTGAGCTAGATTTACTCTTGTTTGCTATTTTGAAGGAATATCAATCATAGAAGGAAATGTAATTTTAGTAAAAAATGTTCTCTAGAAAGAATTGTTCTTCAACTGCCTTCTACTTCGAAATACGACGAGAAATAGTTGGTGTATTAGGACGGAACGTTCACGCAAATTACTATTTTAACCCACTTTTCTGTGTAGTACACGATTGAATATTATTCCTTTTTTAATTCTTTTGATCATTCCTAAGCATCTTAGCATACATCAGTGCTTATTCCCTACATAATCAGCCTTTCTCAATTGCTTCTAGACAGTTTTGTTTTACAGTTCCTTGACCAGTAGGTCAACTTCATCCTTAAAACTGAAGGCAGACTTTCTGGAATTACAGTGGATTTATCGGAATTCCCGAGATGCCTGCGTAAATCTTATGTACAGCAACAAAATAAATGACTAAAAGAATCGGGGGGGGGGAATTATTTAGTACTTTATTGACTTAACATTGTTCCTAATTTAAGATATTTATATATTTTACCTTATTTCCCTAGTGGTGCATAAATGCAGAATGCGTTAGTAACACACTGAACGTCACTATACCTGTCGATGGCGGGTGGACAGAATACGGTAGCTTCTCATCCTGCTCGCGAACATGTGGGACAGGGGTTCAACTTCAGAGTCGAACCTGTACCAATCCCAACCCACAATGGGGAGGAATGCCTTGCGTTGGAGAAAGCCAAATCTACATGCTGTGTAATGAAGAGGTAAAACCTTACAACTTTTATTTCATTAAAATAACTGATAATCAGTGCAAATTGTGCATTCTTAGACTATATCTAACGATACGAACTAAACGAATATCACCTAGCCATTCATACAATATCTCTGTCCCTCTCTCTCTCTCTCTGTCTCTCTCCCTCTCTCTCTCTCTCTCTCTCTCAGATTTTCTGCAAAAAGCAGGTCCATACACCAGAGCCATAATTAGTTCTCTCTCCATCCCTCTCTATTTTTAGCCTTCTTCTTCCTTATTTCGCACCATCTTTCTCCTATCAAGTCTGACACCAGGCGCGTTCACGGGGGGGGGGGGGGGTAGGGGATTAACCCCCCCCCCCCCCCCCCTTTGGTATTTTGGTAAATTATGCCCATGGCTGACCTTAAAAAGGTGACCTTACCCCCCCCCCCCCCAACGAAGAAAATGTCAAATTATCAAATTTCGAGAACAAAAAAAAAAAAAAAGTGTCCTCCTACCCCCCCCCCCCCCCCCCCCCCCCCCCCCCGCTTATTGAACGGCTGACTGAGTCGTTGCGAAATTTTCGGTCCGATTTCAAAATGTTAAACCCCCCCCCCCTTGAAAAAATCGCGTACGCCACTGTCTGACACCATCCAAATTCTTGGTCTACCACGTTTACTACTACATGTATACTATCTTGAACTTAAAATCGAACTCGAACTACCAATCTTCCCTTCAAATATGCCTCTGACCAAGTTATCCCCCCGTAATATGTGTCCTATCAAGTTTTTCGTCCGTCTTCAGAGTGTTTTTTCTAAAGTGCCTTTGTTCAATTACTCTATGCAGTACTTCTTTATTGGTGATCATGTCCCTTCAATTAATTCCTTCCATTCTTCTTCACAACCACATTTCCAAACTGTTAATCAACCTTTCCTCTGCTCTTCTAAATGTCCAATTTTCAGAGCCAGACAATGCAACATGTACACTCACAACATGGCACTTGACAGCTCTCTTCGAAAATTGCATAAACAGGATTTTGTTTAATGTTAAAGGCTCAATCTTGTGGGTTAATAATGAGGTCGGTATAGATCTTAAGGGGGGTAAGAGCACTTTTTTTTGAGAGAGAAAATTTCGAAACGACTCAGCCGGCCGCTGAATAAGCGGGAGGGGGGGGGGGGGGGGTTAGTGAGCATTCATTTTTTTCATTTTTGCTCCCGGGAATTCGAAAATTGCGCAGACCGTTTATCGCTCAGTGGGGGGAGGGGGGGGGGGGTAGTGTAAAGCCAGGGGAGCGGGCCCGTCGGCCCCCCCCCCCCCCGTGGATCCGTGCCTGGTGTTAATCAATTAGCAAGGATTTGTTGCCGCCCCTTGATTGAACCCCATAAAACCTGACACATATCGAAGATCTTTAATTTCATTCAAAGTCCTTAATAAAATGTTTGAATTGCAGGGTTCAGTTGCGGGGTGGTTGAATCTCGCCCTCTGACAATATCCTCTTCTCTCCCAAAAAAGTTGGTACTATTTTTACATTAATCCTCATGACAGTAAATCTAGCCATACGCGATTAACTGGGATATCCTTGATTTGAATGAACAGACATGTTAACTACATGTATTTAAATACATGTTTCACTCCAGAACCCATAGATACTAACTGTAGATTTACCTGCTATATACAGAATGACATCTGTATTTACGGAGTCCACTTTGCACACATTAAATGTGGCTGCGTCTGACATGCCTCTGGCAAACATTTTAATCGTTAAGAGAAACTTTTGTTCAAGCAGTATGCATGTAATTAATACACAGGGGCCGAATTCTCGAAATCGTCAGAAGTTTAAAGTTCGTGGACATCCCATAGAAACGCGTGTTAATTCTATGACACATGTTTCTACGAGATGTCCAAGAAGTTAGCCTTATGACGGGTTCCAAAAATGGACCCCTTACCCTCTCTATTGAAATAGTTTCGAAGGCTCATAAAGTGTCGGTTCGATATTTATTTTCAGCCATGCGCAACTTCGCAGGATGACTTCCGTAATGAGCAATGTGCTGCAACAAATTCAATCCCACTGAACGGCATTACATACAGCTGGATAGACAACTCAATCTTCACAGGTAGGTTTAATGCGTACCAATTAATCACCAACACATTTGATACATCAATTGGTTTGGTCATCGGGAGATCGCCCCTCTTATTAAAGATTTGTCAAAGCTTATAAGTGCTTGCTCTTAAAAAAAACGTGTATAAGGTTGTTTTTTTTAAGGAAATTAATGCATTGGCTTTTCTAGAAATGATGTATCTTGGATCAAGAGAAAGAAAACAAATCATTTTTGTTATATATAGATTTTTTCGAAAGATACTAGATATTTTTCGCACTCCGAAATAAGAACCTCGAATATTAAGTTCAAATGTATTTATTTACATTTTAAATGTGTGAGTGAAATATTTCTTCCTTGCAGGAAATGAATTGTGCCAGCTAAATTGCCGAACACAGACAGGGCCTAATTCCTTTTCACTTAATGACAGACCGGGAGATTTCTGCGATGGCACGCAGTGTTGGGATGAGGATGGGACTGATGTGAAATCCACAAAGTTGTGCATCAGTGGACGCTGTCAGGTAAATGCACGCTACACGTGTAGGACTATAATTGAAATGAAAAATCCTTGAGAGTTCACTTCTTCACTTTGACCGATTTCAATTCTTTCTTCTTTAGATAGTGAATTCAAAATTAAAATTATACACAAGTGCAACAGACTTAATACAAACAATGCGTGCAAGTGCATTGAGCTAAAGTGGCACGTTGATTGGCAACGGTATATTTATATCATGTATTGTTACATCATATTTAAAACTATGTCATTTCAATCCATTTGTACTTAATTGAACATGTAATGTGTTTAAAACAAAATACCATGACGATAATATATTTATATCATCAATATATTATCAAAATTATATATTTGTTTACAATATATCATGACAATAACATATTGATACAATATATCAATACATCAAAAAAAAAATTACTATGACTTCACAATACATTATATATAAATTCTGGTGCCAAGCATCGCGCCATTGTTGCGTAATCGGCTTGTATATATTTTGTTGCACGTGTTTTAATGTGTAATTTTGAATTCACAAAGAAGTAAAATTGAAACCGTGAAGAAGTGAACTCTCAAGGATATTTTTATTTCAATTTTTACCATAACGTAGGGGTATACAATTTGAACTATTTGTTTGATATATTTATAATCGGTGATTAGTGCAGGGATGGTAGTGAGCACTGGAAAAAAGGTGTTTTTTAGCCCCCCCCCCCCCTTTAGTAAAAAAAAAAGGAAGGCATATAACAACAAATCCCCCCTCCCCCTTTGAGATAGAAAATTGGGGAAAAAGAGGGGGAAAAAGAGACAAAAAAGGAAATATCGGAAAGAAAAAAAAATCGGGAAAAATCGGGAAATTATCAGGCCTGGATTATTGTCACGTCGCGTAATCCGCAGGAATTTTAGATTCACAGCAGCGTGTCCAGACATTGACACATTTCTGCCAAGTGGATGGTGGAGGGGTATGTAGGCTGCCCCGGTGTTGTCGACCCAATATAAATGATCGATTCTTTTTCTGGACCTTCAAACAGGAGAGGGGACTTTCAACCCATGCTCGACATACCACTGGACTCTAAGTTTTGGTGAACTTCAACTACCCCCTACGGCAGATTTCATCTCACTCTTTGTCATAATAACGCCTAACATCTTGACAAAAATAAACATGCATACGTTTCTTGGGTGATCACACAATTTAACAGTTTTTTTCGTATCCACGGAAAGGATTTTCGTTTTATTCTTCATTTGAGTTACATGTTGCAATAGCGACACAATAGTGAGGGCTTTGTGTTTTGGCAAATTGCTACTTTTGTTATGTAAGGTTAAAATCATAGATCTTTTTCATACAGATCAGTGTGACATTTTCATTTTAATTTTAAATCCAGAAATTTGGTTGCGATGGTGTTCTGAATTCTAATGCGGTTTATGATGACTGTCGAGTTTGCGGTGGTGACGGATCATCATGTAACTGCACTACTGGGGGCACTACTACTTGTATGCCTAGTTTGGGTAAGATTTGTTTCCATTTACCCCTATTTACCCTATTATTCGTGAGGCTGGGTCACTCTTCCATTCTTCTGATAACAAGTTTTGTTGGGCCACTAATGGTTAAATACACAGCAGACAATCAGGGGGAGTAGTTAAAATCCACCTGCACATTCTTCTTTGACGACGAGCGAATATGAATTGAGCACTTCGGTTCTCTACTTTCAGAATAATAAATAATCATAAATTAATATTTAAATTACGCACACACAAACACAATTTGAGGTACTTTCATTGAATATTAAAAACACCACTTTAAATCTTGTTGAGTACGTTAAACAAAAAGTCCTCAGTTAGGTCGATAATAATAATATTAATAATAATAATAACAATAATAATAATGATGATGGTGATAATAATAATGATAATGATAGTAAACATTTGTAATGCGCCATGTCTGTCAAAATTAGAGGCGATGTTTGGTTTACAACTCACAAACAGCAAAACCAGGACATTAACCACAAACAAAAATTAGAAAATTAAAACATTTTGATATTGATGATGTTAGTCATATCAAGAGATTTTCACTCTTTAATGAATAAATGGATGTCGCACGGGGCACAGTGCACGGAATCACCATTTACTTTAAATTGTACGCGAACCATGAAATTACGTATCCGCTACACCACGGAACATCTAACAATATTATCGGTCGTATGCTATCTTTGACATGCGAAAAAGAAAATACAAGAAATAGGAGGTGAAAGGAAGAAAGTACACGGCCATGAGCGAAACAATAGAGGCGCACAGTGGCGTAGACTGGTTCGTACACCTGGGGGGATGACTGGGCTGCCAACGCTAGTGAGGGCGCGAAGCGCCCGAGCGAGGGAGCGAAGCGACCGAGCGGGGGGAGGGTGTGGGAGGGGGGTGTCCCCCCTCCCACGGTAGGGAGCTTTTGCAATTTTGAACTTGAAATCGTGCAATCTGATGCATACTTAATGAGGTAAAATAACACACACAAGCGTGCACGCACACACACTCACACACACACACACACACACATACGCACATACTACGCCTTGAATGGACAGACATACATCGACAAGATCTACACACCGTGGCATACGAATACAGAATGGACTGACACATAGTATTGCATATTGAACCACACTACGTATTTATTTATCTCTGTGAATTTTGCTGTTACACCTCTTCAGAAAAAAAACCAATGTCAACTGTGTACACGCAGGTATAGTCTTTGTTGTCTTGATAGGGGTATGTGGTTATGAATGAAAACAGCCTCTGTGGCCATTTGTGAATAGAACACATAAACAACAAACAAATAACGATTAAACTTTGAACAATATGTCTGTTCATTATAAAGCATAATGAATACGTACATACTATGCTTCTTTTTACCTCAAAGAAACAGGCATAGTATCCATAGATGGATATTGGCTGGCGGCTCATTAACATACAGATACAAAAAACATAAACAGTATCACTATGATCCATGGAGTAACAATACTGCTTTGTAAGTTTGTGAAGAAATCGGAACCATAACGGCATTGCATCGTTTCAAATTAGGGCATTATTTACTTCTATTTGATCTCAGTCTTATAATAGTAATAATAATAATAATAATAATAATAATAATAATAATAATAATAATAATAATAATAATAATAATAATAATAATAATAATAATAATAATAATAATAATAATAATACAAATAAAAAATAATACTAATACAAATAATAATGCTAATACTAATAGGTTCCTTTTATCTCGCATTTCAAGACAGGGTAAATTCACACTGCGCTTTACATGAAACAAACTTCTTTAAACATTTCAAACTTATGTCTTCATGCATCAATCAACATACTTTAAATGAATACAAAACAAAGTGCATCTTAAATAAAACAAAAATAAATAAATAGTTAACAATACAGAAAATATGTAGCTGCTGCAAGCTTAACAAACTAATATATACCAGTCAGTCCTGATATCAGTATAAGTGTAACAATAGTCATATAGTGGGAGCATGAAGTTGAACAATTCATGATTATACATAATTATATATGTTTGTTTGAATAATACTTGTTATAAAGATAGTAGTATGGTACTCTCTGTCACGAATTATTATGTATACTGTTGTATCACATTCATTTTCTATTCTGTTTTAGATTGCGCTGATGCATTTTGCACACAATGTATAATGCCTATAACACGAGTGGGCCAGACCACACATGTATTTCAATAAAAACCGACTTGAGAAAATAACGTGTATATAAATATATAAATAAATAAATAAATAAATGTATATAATGTATATATATATATATGTATAAATATCATATACCTGTAATATAATCTGATATAAACTAATAAATAAATAAATATAATACATATCATATATGAGAAGGTATACCTGTAATATAATCTGATATAAACTAATAAATAAATAGGAGAGGAGGGAAAGGTTAACAAAGAAATTTGCGAGTAACCTCACAAAGGAAACGTCCCCCTTCTATCACTGGCTCCCCCCTACGCGAGCTTCCCGCACTTCCCGCAACCTGCGCAACGCTAATGACTATTCCGAAATCAAATGCAAAAATGAGCGCTACAGAAAGAGCGCACTCCCCTTCATTGTGAGGTTACTCAATTCAAAACTGGAATAATGTAAAGACAGATCGTTTGTTCATAAATGCTGAGCATATACGTAAATCAAATTTTTATCTTATAGATGTGCTTGAATGAAAACTTATATTGTTTACTGAAGGTTTACTGTTTTGTTTATACGGATTATATTAATTTCAATATTGCATTACCAACCATATTATCTATACCAATAATAGGAAGTGAAACTATAATTTCACTCTCCATTCGTCTTAGGTGAATTATATGTCCATTTGGTTTTCCATATACATGTACCTTGCACCCACATGACAATAGGCCTACTTTGAAGCATGCAAAACAGATAAATTTTCCTAGCACTGATCATAATGTATTCAACTGTTATATTCCTCCTATGAATTTGCTTTTGAAGTCATATCATAAAACACTTATTTTTCCACATCCATTACCCACTTCCGTTATCCCACCATCAATATTCTTTGATCTAAGGCGTACCTATAATAATTGTTTGTTATGAATGTACTATTTTAATGACTTTGTAATACTATTGTATTTTGTGCAGTATCCTTGTGTTAATACTTATGTAAATTGCACTCAATTCAGCCGAAAGGCTGCCATGTACAATGTTTTTTATACCACAATAAAAATAAAAAAATAAAAAAATTGCTAGTACTAGGTTCGTGCCTGAAAAGTAGTCTCGATGAAAAGAAAAAAGTTGTTGCTTCATTCCCATACCAAAAGTAACAAAACAGCTTGATTAACAGTTGCTAATCAGATAATAGAGACATGCGGTAAGTTGGTAAACTTACTTAAGGAGCATTCATGGCTCAACAAACAAACATATCGGTCTCTTAGTCAGTTTTACTTTTGTAGTCTTGCAAATTTGTGTCTTAGAAACCAAATATCTTGCGCCTCTTTTCGTTCCTGCCCGCAAACTCCTTGACAAGACGCTGTAGGGATATGTTGTCAAGCAGGAGGTGGTGGCTGTTACAGACAGCTACTGCATTGAGCCTCTTCTGAGTCATGGTGCTTCTCAGCCACGTCTTGAGTCTCCTTAGAGCGGAAAAGCTACGCTCGCATTCGCTTGAGGTTACTGGACACACGAGAAGCAACTTCATGAGGGTAGCTACTTGGGGGAAGAGGTTGCGGACTTCTGGTGTCATGGCTTTGTACGCCTCTCTCGCCTCCTGCACACTCTTCGCCTCCGTCGTTTGTCGGTACATAGCCAGTTGTACTGCTAGCACATCCTTTTGTAGTTCCGGATATTGCTTGATGGCCTTCTCGTCTAGAACCTTGCCTGAGATCAGCATATCTCCAAGAACCTTGTAGGCAGCGAGGTTGCACTGTGACGAGTCGTACCTGTCGTCCATTTGTACAATAATGGCGTCAATGAATGCCAAGTATTGCTGCCTGAAGTGTTGTTCCGGGCTGGTTGGGTGGAATGGCGCGGCGGTTCCTGTGAGGCGTCTGGGTGGATTTCTTTTCCTTGGAACACTTAGTGGATCCAGGTCCAGCTCATCCGCTTTTGACACTGCTTTCTCGAACAGATCGTGGAATTCCTCATCTGTTCTCCATGCCATCATCTCACTCCTTGTCACTTTGACTGCTTCCAGCATACCTGTGTGTGTCAAAAGAACATTACATGGCTTATAATTTTTTTTGTTAACACACAATGAAATATGCATACTGAGGTTTAATCTAACCAAGAGAATACATTTACAATATTTAGTTTTGATGACTAAGTTACAAAATTAAAGAGTCTTTTTGAAATAGCGTACCTGAAACGATTGCGGAGTGGGATTGACAGGACCGATTCAGCTGTTCAAGGGCAACGATTGGCTTGGTCACCATCTCTAGGCTCAGGTACGTCGCTCCTTTCTCAAAGCGATCAAGAAGACCGTTCGCCTTCACCGCTGATTCCGAGGTGCCTGATGACGCCATTTCCCTTAGGCTTTCCAGAACAGGCTCGTAGTTGTCTTTGACGGAGAGAATTGCAGGCGACCTACAGAGCCATCGGGTCGGACAAAGGGGGCGAATGGTAGAGGGCTTTACCGGCTGATCATCGGAGAGGCTGTCTTGTGCAATGTCCTGGAAGATGCCCTGTATAGGTTAAGACGAACGGTGTAATATTTTATTATGTTTTATCCTAAAAAATAATTAATATTTCATATAATATGTGATAAACTAATATATAAAATATAAGGTACCTACATTATACTCAGCATAACTTCATCAATCTGAATGAGGCACGAATGAGATTAATTGTGAATTCATGTACCATGAGGTATGTACTCACCTTAAACTTCCCGGATCTCTTGAAGAGAACACCAAGCTCATGAACCCATTGGATGGCATCTCGAACTGCGGGGCAATCGGAGACTGCATGCTGCATAATGAGATTAGCAACGTGTGATGCACAGTGAAAGTTCAGTGCGAGGGGTTGGCGCTCCTTCACTTTGGCTTGGCATCCTTTGTACTGGCCCAGCATGTTGGCTGCCCCATCATATGTTTGGGCTCTCAAATTGCCAGTCGACAGTGACAGGCGGGTGATTACATCGAAAATCATTTTCGAGATCATTTCCCCAGATGTGGACGGCAGCTCAGACAGTCCCACAAACTCTTCATGTACATCCAGATTGTCATCAACGTGGCGGAAGCAGATAACTTCTTGTTCGACTCCAGTGATGTCCTGTGTCCCATCAACCATTACTCCGAACGGTCCATCTTTTGCAATCTGTGCCGCAAGTGTTCTTACTATGTCTGCACCGAACATCTGGATCATCTCTTCTTGGGCCTGTGGAGATGTGAAGCTGATTGACCGCTTGAGATATCTGTCAAGTCCTTCATCATCGCGGAAGACGTTCAGCAACTGTTGGAAGTTTCCCTCCTCATCTGTGTGGCCTCTAAATGACAGACCCTGTCGCAGAAGGAATCGCAAGCTCTTGAAGACCTTCATCAGTGCTCGTTGAGCTGTTTCCTGCTGTTGACGGCGGTTGGCGTCCATTTTGACATCGATTTTAGCCTCAGGTTTCAAGGAAATCGCTGCCTTTGCGACTCTGTGAAAACTTGAAGCCTGGTGGCTCTCAAATCTGGGTGATGCCTTTTTCCAGTTACAAAAGCCGACTGAAACAAATGCTGGTTCTTTGTTCTTGTCCAATTTCAAGACTCCGCGTTTTTCTGCCTGTGCACAGTAGAAACACAGTACCCGTTTCAGGGAGGGTTCGTAATGGATCCAGGGGTAGCTTTGGTACCATTTGGCTTGAAACAGAATTGTCTGCGTTTTAGTTTCTACTACGGGAATGGAAGAAGTAGGGGGTGATTGGGGCTAACCCAGTCGTCAAAACCGGCATCAGCTTCATCATCATATTTCGCCTCAGATGCTCCATCACCCTCAACGGCACTTTCTTCTGGTTGAACTTCAGGAAGAACAGGCCTATATCTCCGACATCATCCGATTTTGATGTAGACGGCTGTTCGTCATCATGTTCTTCTTTCTCATTGTGCTTGAAAAAAGAAGTGATCTTTGATGTTTTCAACTTCTTATTATGAGCCATCCTAGAATCCTAAATTCAATTCACGCTGTGAATTATGTAAGTGACACACTCACATATATTTCCCCCTTAAAAATTTAAGGAAGACAAGGCCTCCTGCTGAGCGGACTCACCACGTGTTTTTGTTTTCTAGTTAACTGCCTTCCCAGCTAACACAAAAACATTATAAGAACATCATGATAATGTTTGGCTAAACGTTTGGGAGATGTTTTGTTCAAATGTTAAAATCATATGAAAATGTATGGTCTTGTGATTATCAAGAAAACATATTTATAACATTAGACACCAACATCAAAAAAACATTTAAAAAATATTTGTTTAACATTAAGCTTAAACATTATAAAAATATCAATTTGATATTATCAAAAATGTTGATATCACATATTAATGATATCTTTTAAACATTTGAAGGAAATGTTATAAAAATGTGAGCCATCTATTTCTAAGACCATACATTTTGATATCATTTTAACATTTCATAGAAACATTACAATATTGTTATTCATTAATGTTTTTAATATGTTATTTTAGAAATGTTAATTAAATGTTGTAATGATATCATATTAATGTTTGAAGGAAATGTTTTTAAAATGTGAGCCATCTATTTCTAAGACCATACATTTTGATATCATTTAAACATTTAATAGAAACATTTGAATGATGATATCCCAAAATGTTTTTAAAATATTAACTTAGAAATGTTAATTAAATGTTGTAATGATATCATATTAATGTTTGAAGGAAATGTTTTTAAAATGTGAGCCATCTATTTCTAAGACATACATTTTGATATCATTTAAACATTTAATAGAAACATTTGAATGATGATATCCCAAAATATTTTTAAAATATTAAATTAGAAATGTTAATTAAATGTTGTAATGATATCATATTAATGTTTGAAGGAAATGTTTTTAAAATGTGAGCCATCTAATTTTAAGACCATACATTTTGATATCATTTAAACATTTAATAGAAATATTTGAAAGATGATATCCCCAAATGATTTTAAAATATTATCTTAGAAATGTTGATAAGATGTTGTAATGATATCTTACATCTAAATAAATACATAAAACATAAAGTGAAAAAAGGAGTATTTAAATGCTTTAGTTAAAATAACATCATCAAAATCTTTTAATCATGACAAAATGTTTAAAACAATTTGAGTAATGAACAAGAATGATTTAAACGTAATGAAATCACTTAAATGACAGAAGTTGGTAACTTTATATTCTAAGATACATATACAAGGGAAGATTTACCGTAAACAATTATTTCTGTAATTAGTAGAAATAAGTACATGTAGATCCAAAATTGTTGGAACAAGTAATGAAATCATAGTGAAAGTACTTGTGTTCAGCATGCACCAAGGTAATGCCAATCATTTATAGTCCCATGTATTAGGAAAAACCGGGGAGAAATGGAACATTTTTCTTTACTTTAAAATTATTACCAAGTGTAACTAAGCAAATATTTGGACTAAACCGAGTACATGTATGTTTGTATATTAAAAGACTATACAGTGTATCCCAGGAAAAAAAAAAGGAACTGGATTTTATTGCAATTTTGTTTATGTCATGATAATAATTTCTGTAATGAGATGTACATGTGTGGAAAGCTTGGTTTCTTATTTAATGCATAATCTATTATTCATATTTCACGCATGATTGAATTTAACGAATTGAAAGTAGTGGTATCAAAATTTCATTTGCACAAACAAATTGCAACTTTGAGTTAGTTTATAGGGTAGTAAAGATACTTATTTTGGAAAAAGAAACACATCACACACAAATTAATATTTTTCTCTTTTATATGACACTTCATGCATATAAAATGAATGAGAAGTAGATGAAAAAGATCCTTGATTTCTCCCAAATTAGTAGATTTTGATTAAAAAGCCATTCAGCTTTCCTAATCTAGCAGCTGACAATGAACCTAATGCTTGAGTGAATTTACACATAACAATACAGTGTTTAAGACGCAATGTTCAGGGGCTCTTTAAATGCTGTCTCGGGAAGGATGTGAACAGAAGGTTTGTGTGAATTCACTTAAGCATTACATGTAGACTCAATGTCAGCTACTAAATCAGGAAAGCTAAAATGGTTTCTTACTCAATTGTCAGAAATCTAGCATATTTTCATTTTACTTCTTCTCAAGTGTACTTAATTGATTTTTAATTCAAAAGGTGTCATGTACGAGAGAAAATAATGATTTTTGTTTTAATGTAATGTCTCTTTTTCCAAAAAAGGTTTCTATTTATTACCCTTCTAACTCAAAGTTGCAATTGTTTTGTGCAAATTAAATTTTGGTACCCCCACTTTTTATTGGTTTAATGCAATCGTGGTGAAATATGAATAATACATTATGCAACAAATAAAAGTAGAGCTTTTCATAAATGTATATCTCATCAAGGGAATTATTATTATGACAGAAAAATTTTGGCCTGAAATCTGGTTTCCTTTTTTTCTGGGATGCATTGTAGATACATAGATAAATACGGCAGTTATAGATTGAATTCCCACAGCTTGACTTTTCATGTAATCATAAATTTTGCAAACCCTTAGTTTGGGGGTTAATTGGGCCACCTCGGGGTAATTAACTGGGAAACCCATAGGCGTACACTCAAACACAAAAAAAGGATACCGATATTGCTCATTGCGTTATTAATGTCTCAGTTTACCCTAGATATTAAAAACAACTGAAATTGATGGCCATACTTTTAATCCTAGCTTGCCATCAAAAAATCTTGTATTAAATCATTTAATCACCTCAGAGGATAATCACTTTCACAAGGGGTATCCACTTGGTTGGGAGATTCCATGACATTTGCTCTGGCGACACTTGCTCCAATAGAAAGTCTGCATATTAAGCCAAACATGGACTATACCCAAACCTAACACTAACCTTAATCCTTATCCTCCTATTATTCCGAACCAAAAAACCTATCACAACCAGAACCCTATATCTTTGGAGAAAATAAGACGAGCAATTGTCGCAGGAGCATATGTCAGATCCCCTGTTCGAAACCGCAGAAAAAATCTGAATAAATGTTTAAAATCAGTAATAAAATTTGTGAAAATAAGTCGCTTATCCTATACTTGTATGCAAAAGTTTACAGTGGTTTTTGGCATATTTTTAAACGGCATTGAGTGAAGCCTTTTGACTGATGTAAATAAAGTTATCATTGTCTTCATATTTATTAAAGGTACTATGTCCCATTTGCAGGCCAAAAAAATGAAAAGGTTAAATTCCAACGGCATTTGAAAGATAATACTAATTTAGAACTTCCCTAAAAAAGGTGGGGCTTGAAAATGTGTTCAAGTGGGAAAATAACGACTATTAGTTGTCAAATCGACTTAGGAGCTATAGAGCCAATAATTAATAGTCTTGATTTTCAGACCATTGTACCAAATGGTCATAAGTTTTATGATGCGCAAAGATTCAATCAGTTTAATTTTGGCCATTACAAGAAGTGGGTTATTGATATAGTCAAATGCTCATGTACCCTTTACAGCTCATGTTATGTTTGTTATTACCAAAGAAGGGAAAAAAGGCCAGTCAGTCACTCAATAGTGTCTGACAGTGAAGTCTAGCAAGTAAACAAGTTTCCTTGCATTATTTGAATATTAGGACACTGCTAACGTTTAAATTTCACAGATAGGACATACATGACATATTCATAATTCCTGCAAAGTTCTACAGAATTTGAGGTTGGCTGCAAAAGGGACATAGTACTTTTAAGATAATGGAGTGTCCCACTTAACTCCCAGTCTCCCCTACACATGTTATATTATTATCATGGGTTTTCAATTTACAGCAAGGCAACATGAGGAACCGCTCTTAATGAGGCACCACTGATAGCCTGATATCAAGGTGAAGATCTTGTAATAAGGTTACCCTGTAGGCTCTATAAACTATATAACAAGCATACATAATTCATGTACATGTATATGATAACAAAGGTAATATATAAAAACTAATTGCACATAAAGAGCCAAAGTACTACAGCTGCACCTCTAGCATTAGCATTACATTTTCCATCTACATATATACATGTATATACCATCTTAACAGTAAAAGGCCCATTGTTTCACGCAACATGCCCGCAACGCAGTAGACACAGTGTTTTATGACTTTTTCTTTCGAGTCTTGCACAATTTTTTAGACCGAATTCGCGACGTCCACACATGCGGTTCCGAAGTTGCGCACGTCAGACCAAAAATCGCTCAAAAACATGACTTCATGTACAATTCCAATACAAATTTTTTTTCAGCCAAAATTCATAATTGTATATTATTCTTGCCGTTACTGATTAAAATCAATCAATTTCATGCTGTTTATGATAGTAAAAGTGTCATCGACAAATTCTATCTACAAAAACAATGAAAAACAAAAATTGTCAAACAAAGAAAATAGTAAGAATTTGAAAAAAACAATAAAGCACATAAGAAAAACTTTTGTACCAATTTTGTTTTAAAGTACATTTGATCAGAGTCTTACAGAAAGGGTCTATACACAAAATTGGCAGTTTTTAAGCTTTATTTAAATATAGCAAAATTAAGAACTTACGCATAAATCGGCATAATCAATTTATTATTGAATTAATGAAATTGATTACCAGTATACAGTTTTGAACATTACTTCGTGGGTGACGTGCATGCAGACTGTCGAGGTCTTATGGTGGAGATCCACCCCCCCCCCCCCTCAGCTGTGAGATGGGCTCATAAGACTTGGCTTTTTTAGGGTTAACAGTTGAAGACCAACAACTAATTCTTGCAACTATGGCTTTGATAATAGTAGATGTAACAATGGTATGTAATGGATTATAACTTTTAAAATAAATGATAAATTATCAAAATGCATTCCGCAACATAATTTTTACTCTTACATGTGTTATTATTGTTGTCATTATTATTATTATCATATCACTTGATGGCTAAAAATAATAACAATAATAATAATAATAATAATAATACTATGATGCATTTAAGGAACATATTGCAAAGTATGAAAGTAACCAAATGTTTGGTTTTTTTTCCACAGCTTATCTACTTGACTGCTATTGGCTTAAAACGCGTTCGTACCCCCTGTGCTACAGCATTTTTGTACTGTACCAAACCCTGACAAAAACTGTACACCGTACACATAAACAGCTTTTTTGGAAGAGCGCCATCTGCTGTTCAAGACTTGTATAACATCATTGCAGTGCTAATTACACAGTAGGGCTTGGCATTATGCAGTGCTAAGGTCTTGAAAGTGCAATGCCCTAAGCACGTACATGTACGTGGTACGCACAGGCACGTGAGAGCGAGAACACGTACATTTATGTGGGTAGCAGTCAAGTGGTTGATAACTACAAAAACTACAAAACAGTAATTAATAAGTACATTTCTAATCTTACTAAGAATGGTTCAAGTTGAGCTAATTAAAAGTACTACCGGTATTCTAGCTGAGGTCCTAGGTGCAATATAGTGATAATTTTTTTGGAAGTTTTGGAAAACGACATAAAGTTTTAAACAATTACCCCCCAAAACAAAAATCAATGCTTTTTTTAGAGCAATATAGTGCTAACCAACAAGAAACAGTGTAAAAAGTGTTGCGCAATGTTTAGTATAGGATTTCCCGGCCGAATTCGCGAGTTTGTCATTCAAATTAATTTGTCTTGCGTTCAAATTCGACGGTTTTAGTGCAGTCAGGTATATGTCGGGTTTATATTCCTTTTCCTAGTTTTCAGATCTATGGAATTTTCGTTAGAATCTACGTATGTTTCATTCCAATTAATGAACAATGTGCTTCTTTCGCTATTTGGTCATTCGATTTGGCGCAACACGATTTTCTGACAACGCGACGGTGTACTTCTAGCATCCTAATTCATTTGTAGCATTCAAATTAGCACTTTGTGCACTTAAATTGATGGTCAATATACATTTCTCGTTTATTACACACTTTTAATAGCTCATTCATTTTCTTTCAAGATTATTTTTTCATGTGTATTTCCTGATATTTAATTTTCTTGCATTTATACACTTATACTTATTAGATTTATCTGATATTCATCAGCATTTAAGTTTGATTGTTAAGAAGAAAAAAACGACTTGCATCTACGGACCTGGTGGTCTCAATATATTTGTAAATGTTCGTGTAAGGAAGTTGTTTGTCTTATGTTTCATCATAAATTTATCATAATTTCATCATAATTTCATTCTGGAGGAAGGGTACAATATTGTGACTGGGGTAGGGACCAGAGTCAACACTTTGAACATGATTCATTATTTAGCCAAGTCTTTAGCCATCGATCTGCTGGCGGGCAAGTAAACTATGAAACTCTTTAAGAAAAACAGAGGGGTGTGCTGGGTATAAGAGACGATGTGGATTACTTTTATAAAATTCCGAGTCTGTAGTAAAAAGGGGCGATTGAGGGTACCCCCACCTTTCCCGGGTATATGAACATGTCCGTGCAGAAATGCCACATCCCTTAATTTCGCCCCTTCTTTACTTTATGTCTGACTACACCCATCTGCATTATCCTAAAAATGAATAAATGGAATAACAGCTTAGACCCCAATGGCAAATCATGCATTTTAACTGCATTATTTAAAAACTGTAAAAGTTTATGCAATTCTTCCCCCTAACATTCCTAACTTGAATAAAAAATATTACGAATACGAATGACAGGTGTTAATTTGAATGATAAAAATTACGCTTCGACAAGTAAATATTAATTTGAATGCTAGTTGAGCAGTTTCTAAATTGAATGACAGATCTGTGAAACCCTTCGACCAAAATCCTAAATTAAATACAAAAACTGGAAAATTGAACGATAATTGGCATGGCAAAGCCGATCTGCGCCAACTTAAATGCAAAGTAAATGAATTCGAATGACAAACACGCGAATTTGGCCGGGAAATCCTATAACATGTCCATTCAGAGATGCCATTTCCCTCGATTTCGCCCCTTCTTTACCTAATGTCTGACTACAAACATATGCTTTGTACTCAAAATTAATAAATTGCATAACAGAAAAGACCCCAATGGCAAATCATGTATATATTTAATTGTATTTTTTTTTAACTGTAAAAGTGTGTTGCATTTCTTCTCCCTAACATTCCTAACTTGAATAAACATAATTCGAATACGAATGACAGGTGTTAATTTGAATGATAAAAATGACGCCTCGACAAGACAGTGACGATTAATTTGAATGCTAGTTGAGCAGTTTCTAAATTGAATGACAGATCTATGAAATCCTTCGACCAAAATCCTAAATTAAATACAAAATCGGGAAAATTGAATGATAATTGGCATGGCAAAGCTGATGTGCGCTATCTTAAATGCAAAGTAAATGAATTCGATTGACAAACTCGCGAATTTGGCCGGGAAATCCTATAGTAACTCAATTTAAATTTACTCTGAGTGAAATACACTGCCCTCCAAAAGTGTGGGGTCACCTGTAATAAGAAATGGTTTTTCACTCACAAACATTTTATTTATCATCGCACTTGTGGTCCTGCACTAATTAAGTACCAAAGTGAAGAGTAAACATCAGCCTTGAAGTTAGCACCAGTGTAACCGTTTCAGGAAGCCTCATGCAAGACCAACTTTAACCCTATCCTTACTGTGGGGGAGAGGGGTGTCAATTCCTCCCCCCCCCCCCCCCCATTCCCCGTACAAAATATGCGATTGCCTTTGTAAATGCATGGGTACTTCCTGAAACAGTTTATAATGGTTACACTGGTGCCAACTCCAAGGCTGATGGTACTTAATTATTGCATTACCACAAGTGTAATGATAAATAAAACTTGGGTGAAATCAGATCTGACTTTTGGAGGGTAGCATATATACATGAAAACCTGATGAATCTCTGTCTACTACGAGCTACCTATATGTTTTATCTAAACTGGAAATCATTTGAAAAAGTTATCACCTCTGAAAAATTTAAATGAATACAGTGCTATCCTCCAATGACCGAAAATAATAATTAAAATTCATATTTGTACATCTAACTGCCTTTTAGACAAAAATAATAAATTTACATACATGTATCTTAAAAGTCAGATCCCTTGTGTTCTTTACAATGGAATTCATTTTGTTGACAAATTATGCACTTTTCTTTTAATACCAAACCATATCTGTCATGGGCGTCTCCAGAATGGAATGCAAGGGTTAGCACATTTTTCATGCTGAACACAACACAAAAAGTAACTCTCCCTCAATCCAAATTGCGTAACTTTTTAAGGACCAGGGGGGTGTTTCACAAAGATCCTAAGTTGAACTTATCTCTAAGTTGGACTTAAAAATTATGGAAAGCCATTAGCATCTTTGAAAATATTTTGTAAAAGTTATTTTGAAAGGCATAAAATGTTGATTCAAAACATTCATATTTTCTATCATCAAGTAGACTTCATGTTCTGGAATGTGGAATTCATAAAAAGTCTAAAATAATTTAATTTCTGCTTTTGAATATATTTCAATTTAAGGCTCCAATGGCTGTCCATAATTTTTAAGTCCAACTTAGTGTTAAGTTCTACTTAGGATCTTTGTGAAACACCCCCCAGGTATAGAGTACCGAAGCTGTGACGTCATACAAATCTTTTTTTAGAATTTCTCAAATTTTTCTTCATTTTCCGAAAGAGCATAAAAAATAATGTCCAAATGTCGAAAACCAATTGAATATGTTAAGTATTGGCTGAGATATGACCATCTGAATAAATATATGTCCTATGGGATCTCAGTGTGATATGCTCTGGCTCCTAGTGGTTAGGAGCCAGAGCATATAACACTGAGCTCCTATGGGGAGTATATTTATTCAGATGGTCATATCTCAGACAATACTTAACATATTCAATTGGCTTTCAACATTTGGACATTATTTTTGGTGCTCTTTCGGAAAATGAAGAAAAAATTGAGAAATTCTAAAATTAGATGTTTGATGACGTCACACTTCGGTAATCTATTGAACAAAATTATCTTGGCAGGAGTATTCCTATACTTATTATTGACTAACTTTTCTGTGAAGATGTGATTGATCCACCAAGTCATGCATGAGTGAGCAAACATTAAAGGGAAAATTGTCACTGTCACTTTTCAAAAGTCATAAGGGTCATTGAGGGGATTCTGTGAAACAAGATTTTAGTGAATTTGGTTTCTGGTGCATGTTTTTGTGTTGTTGTTTATCATCCATTGCTTGACCCCCTTACACCTATCCGAACACTTTTTTCAATATTATTGTTGGGTGAGCAAAATTAACAATTTTCAAACCAAAATGTTGTGTGAACTCAAGAGGTTGTAATTGTGTCATTGTTGGGTGAGCACACTTTAAAAATAGTGTAAGAAAAGCTAAAATGTATTGGCAAAACAGCATAAAACATAACCATTGTGACTTCTGAAAAGTGAAAATTTTGCCTGTCCACTCATGCATTACTCAATGGGGCAATTTTATTTTCTGAGAAAAGTAAGTCAATAAATATTGGAACACTCCTGCCAATTTATTTTGCTCAAAACCTTTTCTTTAAAAATCTACGCCATTTTGATTAAGGGGGAGTTACTTTTTTTGTTGTGTTCAGATAATTGCTTGTTTTCAGGAGAATAATTATTTATTCATTTACCTATTAATCAGTCAATTTCATTTTTTTTTTTATTGTAAGAAGATGAAGAACAATCAAGAAAGCTGATGGAAATGGATGTAACTCATTTTTCACAAAAGTGTGGATTAACACTATATTGCATCCCCCCCCCCCCTCGTTCTGTGGGATAACAATTTAAAAAACACACACAGAGGTAGCATATCCAAAGTACTGATTCACTCTGAGTCCAAGTCCAAGTCTGGAAGTGCTTATATGCAGACTTCTGCCCATGTCTCTGAGAAATGAAAAAAAGATGGAGAAAAAAAAGATTAATCACAAAAAAAATTGTCCAATTGAACACATTTTAAACATTAAATATTCATTATACATATATTCATTAGACCTGTACATGTAGTTCATTTCATATGTTGGAACAGATGGGAAATTAGTCCCGCACTACATCACATTGACATTACCGCTTCAGCCAATTTGAAGTGCCCATACGTATGGTGATTACAACTTTCAACAATTCATAACTTTCTTATATTTGGTCATTTTTAATTGAAACTTTCATCAGTTTGCTTCTCTGATTTTTCTGCTTTCATTTAGAGTAGTTGTCTATTTGGGTTTGATTTCCCTTCAAGTATTTACAGCCTGTCTATGTACATATGTACATGTAGGCCTACACATGTTCATGTAGCCCCCTTTTCAAACAAGGGTAAAATTCTTTAATGCTGATTAGTTTAAAGAGCTTTATACTAATCAGCTTTTGATACATCATTCACACATAGAAAATTTCAGCGCGGTCGTTCGAGATTCATACGCTCAGTAGGGCCATTGCGCATCTGCTCATAAATGCGCAATGGCCCTACTGAGCGCTTAAAGAGCCGTGCCCGGTCTAGTTAAGGACGTATATCTGTTCACATACACAACGTCTTGATCTCTAGATACAGGATTCGTATCTGCAGCCTGCTTTGACCGGCGTATGAATCGCGACTCTGTATCTGTCCGAACAATTTTCTTTAAAGCTGTTTAGTAAAACAGCTTTAAGCTCTAATCAGTTCTAGATACGATAAATTTTACCCCTGTGTGAAAAGGCTGCAGGTCAGTCATATCAGTTTGAGTAAAAGAAGCCACTTTTTAGTTGCTCCAAGGAGCTCCTAATTGGTTGATCTTATATCACTACTTTGAATGAAAATAACCTTCTACACTGGGAACCCCCCCCCCCCCCCCCCCCTCCAGAATTAATCTGGCCCTATGTATTTACAAGGAGTATACATGTACTAGCATTTAACACCTAGAGAGGAAGATGTAAGGAGTTAAGCATGGACTGGACATCTAGTATTACTGTTTTGTTTTCGATCTGGCAAAATTTAAAAGGTACAGACCAGTTTTGGAAACGCCCCCCTCTCAAAAAATGAAATGGAAGCTCTTATTACCAATCATATGAAAGAATATGTTTTGACTAATACACTGTACGTGATACAAATTTTGCTGGAAAACCACCTACCAATTGATAAATTTGGTAAATTATTATCTATCATGCAGGACTGGATAGATATAGGGTAGTCCTATATACATCTTTCTGCGTAAAGTACTTGTTACTTTACAAAGACTGGGCCAAATTTCTTATCATTTTGATGATTCTAGAACCTTGCAGTACACACCATATATGCTAGATGATAAACCTTTTATGGTCGCTTAACTCGCTTCCAACTGCAAGTTTCTTACAAAATGCAATTGCATGACCAGAACTTATCTTAACCTTTAACCCCAGACTATACATGTAGGTGGGGTTAAAGGGGGGTCTTAGCCCCACCTAGGCTATAGTTCGGTGTTATTAAAGCTTTATATTCCAATTTCTGTTCAAACCCATATTTTTACCGAAGTGGGTCAGCCCCACCTATACCGTACAGGTGAAGCTGGCCTTGCAAAAAAGCTGCATGGCTTATCCTGCAATTGTGGTGCTAACTCCACAATTGCAGTGCGAAGCAAATGAATGGGAACAAAAACGAAAAAATTCAGGTACTATGCAATGGAGTGAATAAATGAATATAAACGCTACACAGCTAGTACGGGGAAAACAAATTGCACTGAGAACAGCATGAATTTTCTTATTACAGGACTAAAAAAGCGTGTGTAAAAAGCCCAAAAAGTTAGTACAGGGTTTTGGCTAAGCAAAGTACAGGGTTAAAGGTAATACAAAGTTTTGGGAAATTTTGAAAATTGGGTGGATAGTGAATCTTTACAATATTGATATATTTGGATGCCCCTGTGGATGTATTATAAGCACTAAAAAAATTAGCCCCTAAAACACTTCTGTTTTCGAGAAAACTTGAATATACAAATTTACCGGTGCTCCCGGTAAATTTTGATAAATTTCAAATAGCGCCTATGGCCGTACAATCGTAGCTGCGACCATGAAAATCTCAGAATATGTAGTTGGGATATATAATTTCCAAACGGGTATAGCTAATCGGTCGATTTCAGTCAAGAAACATTGTTTCATAGCTAAATTAATATCTTGACCTTGAGAGGGAGCTATACAACATAAAGAGTTTATTATTTATAATTTCATAACTTTAGACTCGATTTCAACCGCGACAACGATCGATGTATATTGTAGGAACGCATATGCTTCCAATATGTTAATTTGAACCAAATTCATGACCCCATACCAAAACTTTGTAATACCTTTAAGCAAAACAAATGTGAAAGGAGTATACATCAGCATGTCCCTGATATCAGGTAGCACCAAGTAGCTTGTACACAGGGTCATAAGGTTAAGCCTCTGGCCAAATACCAGTGTCCTTCACAAGGCCACTCCCCAGCCACTGTTTGGATGGACATCATTGCTTGCACTACCAAAGAGATACAGTGCAGGTACACTACATGTGTATGTAACTATATACACTAATGTACCAAAGGGGAAAGAGTGGTTGTCATAAATGACCTACACATATTAAAGGTAAAGACCAGTATTGGCAACGCCCCAATTTCAAAAAATGAAATGGAAGCTCTCATTACCAATCATGTGAAAGAATATGTTTTGACTAATACATGATGATAAAAAATTTGCCGGGAAACCGCCTACTAATTCATATATTTGGTAAATTTATTTCTCTCATGGTCTGGTGAGAGAGATAGGGTAGTCCCATATACATCTTTCTGTGTATAGTGCTTGTTAATTTACGAAGAATGGGCCAAATTTCTTATCATTTTGATGATTCCAGAACCTTGCAGATGCTAGATGCTAGATGATCAACCTTTTCTGATCGATTTGAAGTAAAATCAAACAAGCATAACACTAACAATTTCATCACAATATAATGTAAAAAAAGAAAGTTATAAGGCGTTTTAAAGTTTTACATGCATGTACCGGTACATACATGTATTAGTTTCACAAAACAGTGATTATAATTTACCAGTAAATGCATAACGTGGTCTGTATGCAAATGAGTAAGCCTATGATGTCACACACTCACTATCTTTTATAAAAAATTATTATATAAAATTTAAAAAACTGGTATTTCATCTATTTGCTCCATAAATGTAAAACATACCAGTAGTTTTTCTCCTCATGTAATGTAAAATAATCATTGTTGTAACCTTCATGTCCAGTGATTCAATTGAGAACTTCTCTATTATTAAAGGTAAAGATCAGTTTTGGAAACGCCCCCCTCTCAAAAATGAAATGGAAGCTTTTATTACCAATAATGTGAAAGAATGTTTTGACTACTACGTAATGATATAAGTTTTGCTGAGAAACTGCCTACTAATTGATATATAGTTTGGTAAAGTATTATATCTATTTGGACCTGATAGATATAATGCACGTGTCGCGTAGTCCCATATACATCTTTCGTGTACAGTGCTTGTAGCTTTACCAAGACTGGGTCAAATTTCTTTCATTTTGATGATTCCAGAACCTTGCAGTACACACCAATACCCTTTTCAAACTGGCCTGATTTTCATTTCATCAGATGCATCCGGACGCATCCCATGAAACGGCCCCTATGAATGCTACAGAGGAGAAAAGGCCGATTAAATAGCCGATGAAAAGAAGAGAAATAGGTGATTAAATTTGTTTACATAAGGACAATTCAATCGGTATTTTCATCGGTGTGACTCCGATAGAAGCCAGTTTAAAGGAGTACAATACTTATATGCTAGATGATTAACCTTTTTTGATCGATTCCACAACGTTTCTTTCACAATGCAATCGCATAACCTGATGACCATATTTATCTTTAAATCGATGAAAAAATTGAAATACTTCAAATTCCATATACAAATACATAAAGAATAGTAAGTGTGTGACATCATCGGCTCCTCATTTGCATACCAACCACGTTATTTGTAACACTGTTTTATGAAAAAAATGTAAAACTTAAAAGTGCTGTAACTTTCTTACTTTAAATCTTATTTTGATGACATTTTCAGTGTTATGCTTAATTATTCTTTACTTATTCAAATCAGCTTGATGTTAGGGTGCATTTGGCCTTTAAGATACAGTACTGTTAGGTCTACATGTATATAAAGAGCCATACTTAAAGGTATTACAAAGTTTTGGGAAATTTTGGAAATTGGGTGGATAGTGATTCTTTACAATTTTGATATATTTGGATGCCCCTGTGGATGTATTATAAGCACTAGAAATTTTAGCCGCTAAAACACTTCTGCTTTCGAGAAAAATTGAATACAAAAATTTACCGGTGCTCCCGGTAAATTGTCATAAATTTCAAATAGCGCCTATGGCCGTGCGATGGTAGTCTGCAGGCACAGACCCTAATTTGACACTTTATCAACAAATCATTGTGCCTTGAGAGAAGTCCAGTACATGGCCTATGGTAGTCTTATAGTGCAGACTCATTTTACGACTGACCAGGGTTTGTGCTTGCAGACTAGTGCGATGGTAGCTGCGACCATGAAAATCTCAGAATATATAGCTGTCATATATAATTTTCATACGGGAATAGCAAATTGGTCAATTTTAGTCAAAAAACATTGTTTTATAGCTTAATTGATATCTTGACCTTGAGAGGGCGCTATACAACATAAAGAGTTTATTATTTACAATTTCATAACTTTAGACTCGATTTCAACCGCGACAACGATCAGTGAATATTGTAGGATCGCATATGCTTCCAATATGTTCATTTGAACCAAATTCATGACCCCATACCAAAACTTTGTAATACCTTTAAAGTAAAATATTGTGCTCATTTTCCATTCAAGCTTCATTTTTTGTTCTTCTTCCTGATTGTATACATGTACATAGTACAGTCTGAATTTTAAACATAATACATACAGTGCATCCCAGTAAAGCAAAACCGAGAATTTTCAATGTTTTATCATAACTTAATCACAACTAGACATATAATACTTGTTTGGAACAAGTATAGGTGGGCTGGTCAATTAAAATTTGAAAACAAAATAGATCAAAAATAAGCGAGAAACTACTTATAAATTTTTAATAAACAATATCATGTAAATTCATTACGTGACAAAATTCACCTTCTATAGTCATAACACGCAAATTGTGAAATTTCTGACATGAGGCCTTTAATCGAAATTTTCACTCTGAGGACGTCATCAAAATAAAAAATGGTTATTATTGAACTTGTAGAGAATTATCTTAGCTACAACATATCAAAATTTTGAAGAAAATCGATCAATTATACAGAGATACAATCAATTCTTCATAAATAACCTGACGTCATAATATGCAAATTCCTATTTTTAGTTCGAAGGCCATTATGATGATGTTAAAATATTTTTAATAGCCAAATGAGACATTAAATCATATTTCCGACTCATTCTCTATCAAAATATGAAAAAATATTGGGGGTCCAGTTCCATCCCAAAGAGCTAAAATGGAATTTGTATAGGCATGTTTTTGCCCATATATGCTATGTATTACAAGAGCTCGCGCGCATGAACATTTATCTTGAATGAACGCTCATCTTCTTATTAATGGTCATAAAGAGATAAACATGGTATCAAATTGTTCGAGAAAATATGAGAAACATCATGAAAGAAAAAAAAATGGCGATTCTATGTTGTGTAATGGTGTAACGCGCGAAAACGCGCGCGCATGCTCCTGTGCGCGATTTTTTATAAAATGCTTAAAATGATCTGAAACGTATGCAAAATAAATTTGAGACGAATTTGGGCATTTGAAATTTTTGCGCGCGTCCTGACGCGCGGACGTACGCGCATGCGCGCGTTTTTTGACCTGAAATTAACCGGACTGATATTGACCTTGATCATGATAAATATGAATGAGAAATAACTTTTGGTCCTGAAGATATGATCATAAGTTGATTTTCAGAAAAATTCACAAAATGGCGCCTAGATGACGTCCTCAGTCAAGGTCAAGGTTGGAAACCTTACCTTGTT
>JAVYIG010012884.1:0-50670 GCA_035222895.1 Strongylocentrotus droebachiensis | reverse complement strand
ACTCAATGGACAATATTCTGATAGTGTGTATCGGTATTGTATATTCATGTATTGTATAATAATTTTCAATATGTTGTTACACTCTTTGTAAAATGAGATATTGTGGAACCAATAAACAATCTACAAGAACAGTGCGCGGTCATATATTAAGGGATATTATTTGATCATTATTCCCAGCCCTCAAACACTGACGGGGTTGTCGCTTGTTCATTCAGGTAGACCCTGTTCGCTTCACAACTTAGAAAAGCATTGAGAAATATCTTTCTTTGTTTGTTAAAGTGACAGCCCTTAAATGCAAGTGATGCAAATTATTTAATAATATTTATCATCGGCCTGTGCAGCCATTTACATACATTCGTTTTCATAGAACATGGGTAATACATAGGAGAAGTTGTCTGAATCTGGGTTTTCCCGTTCCAAGTTAAATTCTGAAATTGCCCCCGCTTTTTTTTTTCTGCCTCCCCCATTGTTTTATTTCATCTGTAATGATTTTCTGTAAAATAAAGCATCATACAAAAAAAGTAATAGAAGACAACAAAGAAGATAGAAATATTAATATCTGATGATTTTACATGTTAGTAGAAGGTTGATGTAGAAATGGTCTCGGTTACGATACCCGGTTTGAACTGGTCGACGGAACAGGATATATATCAGCCGATGAAGACGGTCTCTCTACATCAGGCAAAGGAGAAGACGTTTCACCTGCTACAGAAAAGAGCCCTCGCGGCGACCGCTTGGTAAAAACTCGATCATCTGGGGTTTCGACAGGGGGCAGTCTTCCCAGACTATATACCGGTTTATCTGGGACTGGATCGTTTAGGTTTATTGAAGGAACCGGATCCCCATGGAACTGCACAGTTGGTGTAACCAATATTGAGGTAGGACTGCCTCCCCTGCAAGAAAAAAAAAATCGAGAAAAGTACGTAAGCAACGCCAAATAACATGAAATAATTTATTGATCCATTAAAAGATAATATGTGCATGGGTTGTGCAAGCGATAAAAATGCATTGTCAAATTTACTAAAGTGATAAATAGAAAAATGAATAAATGATTTTTTTTCTTCTTCTAAAGCACTGTTTGGAAAACAGAAGTACAACAGTAATACACAAGGTACGGGGGAGGGGGGGGGGGGGGGGGAGGTCCTCGTGTCACATTGAATAGCGTACTTAAAGATAAAGTTGAGTTCTGGGCATGCGATTGCATTGTGAAAGAAACGGTGTGGAATCCATCAGCAAAGGTTAATCATCTAGCATATAAGTATTGGTGTGTACTTCAAGGTTCTGGAGTCATC
Source organism: Strongylocentrotus droebachiensis (assembly GCA_035222895.1). NCBI lineage: Eukaryota > Metazoa > Echinodermata > Echinoidea > Camarodonta > Strongylocentrotidae > Strongylocentrotus > Strongylocentrotus droebachiensis. The sequence goes on along the minus strand of JAVYIG010012884.1, from coordinate 49,378 downwards.
AAAATGATAAGAAATTTGGCCCAGTCTTGTTAAATTTACATGCACTGTACACAGAAGTATGTGTATATGGAACTACACGAACATGTGGCATAAAATTCTGTCCCGATTTTTATGCTGTTACATGCCATATTTAGAATATTAAGGTATTTGAAGAGCCATGCTTTTCAGGGAACATTTGTTATCTGATGTTTTTCCACACTTGCATAATAACAATGATAACGCTCACAAATTATTTGTTCACCTCTTCCCAGAACTCAACCTTCTCTTTAATGTGTCATAAAATATAAATGCAAGCCGCATGCTGGAGTGAGCTTGAACAGGCCTATATTAATTTCCTTTAAAGAACGCCAACACTACTGGGCCAGAGGGGATTAGACCACACAGCGAGGTCACTGACAGGTGGCCATGTCATTAACTCAGCTCTCAACTAACATAAGAAAAAGAGGATCATGGGGGACCAACAGGCACCGATTGAGGAATTTTTCTATATAGAGGGAGCAAGTAGCTACACGTAGGACAGTGGGGCTTTAAACAATGCTTTTACTTTGACAAAAAAGAAGGTTCGTCCAATCGTCTAGACGGACGTTCTCTATTTCATGGTTGGTACTTTCAGGCCGTCTTTCCCCCTTTTTATACAATGTTGGTCAAGATCATACATTATATGGAAAAAATCTGAGTGTAAATATATTATTGATTGATTTTTTTTTTTTTAATAGTCAGTATGTAAGTGCAATATTTGGAATTTTCGCCCGAAAGGATTGATTTTTTGTCCATAAGAAGGTGAGAGTGAGAGAGAGAAAGAGAGAAGAAAGAGAAGAGGGGAAGAGAGAGAGAAAAAAGAAAGAAGAGAGGGAGAGAGAGAAGTGATAGGGAAGGGGGTAGAGGTGAACAGTCAGCTCGCACTAGAAATATACGTGAAAAAAGGTTTTATTCACGTCTTCAGTTGTTGATACAGACTGTCTGGAAAATGTCTTCGTGTTTGCCTGTTTTTTCTTCAGATGGTTTCTTTGGTTGGGGCAAATTATTAATAGTTACAATTACGTATTTCCAATAAACCGTACACAGTTCTCAAAACAATAACATATAACTTTGACAGTTTCCTGGTGAGGATAGATTTGAGCGAAGTTTGTGGTAACATCACGTAGAGGAGTCGTGGTCGAGTGGATATGTCCCAGGACTGTGGATCACGAGGTCTGTGGTTCGAATCCCGCCGCGGCACCAATGTCCATAAGCAAGACATTAATCTACATTTGCCACACTCGACCCAGGTGAGGTAAATGGGTACCCGGTAGGATTTTTCCTTGAAATGCACTGTGCGCTGATAACGGCTTCAGCAGCTAAAGCTAGAGTAATATTTTCCAACTAACCAATGCTATGCAAGAACTGAATGTTATTGTTATTCTTGCAATAGGTTGTGCCTATCGTATTCAACATGAGTGTAATTATGTTAAGATACGGGTTGGTATAACCTCGGGCAGGGTACACTTCACCAGTCAGATGGTTACTAATTGGTTAAGCCACATGCAATTCTTGTACGTAAGCAGGGGATCGAGGGATTTGGTAGCGCATGGACTTGGTTTCGAACCCGAGACCTGCCGGTTACGAGACCAATGCTCATTGAGCCTTCGCGCCTCCTCAAATTATGTTAGAAGGCAAATTCGTCGCGTGAAACTGGAATAACCGTGGAATCACCCCCTGAATGCATTTTATGACACTTGTAAAATCGCAATATTAAAAAAACAAATTATACCTAGGTGAGGAATCTGCACCATCCCTTCATGATACACTCCGTGACATGGTGTTATTCCATCACAGCACGTCACCCATAAGTAACAAGATCACATCACTTGACACCTCGTGTGCAAAGGGTAATCGACCCCCTGGAAATAATCACATTGGTATTAAGAAATTACAATAAATCACAGCTTACCTAGGAGAGGAATCCCCACCATCCTCTGGTGATACACGACGTGACATTGTGTTATTCCGTCACAGCACGTCACCCTGCTGTAAAATCCAGATTGCGTATTCTACCATAAGCGAAGCTAATATTCCAATGAGACCTTCGCGGGGAATCTCGTATCAACCATGGATATGGTATCAACTAGATCTCAATCGCTGTTACATCATTGCTTTAAGCTACTGACGACCGCTGTGCACTCATCCCGAACCGGACTCGTCCGACAGACCGCGGAGGGTAACCAGGGGCGTCGCCAAAGGGGGGGGTGTGGGGGGGTGCGACACCCCCCCACCTGTCAGGATATTGTCGGTAAAATTGCGCTGCCGTCGGGAAAAAGAGAAAAGGGGGAGGGAAAAAAAGAGAGAGGGAAAAAAAGAGAGGGAAAAAAAGAGAGAGGGAAAAAAAGAGAGGGAAAAAAGAGAGGGAAAAAAAGAGAGGGAAAAAAGAGAGGGAAAGGGAAAGAAAAGAAAAAAAGAAAAGGAAAAGAAAAGAAAGAAAGGAAAAGAAAGGAAAGAAAGGAAAAGAAAGGAAAGAAAAGAGAAGAAAGAAAGAGAAAAAAGAAAAAGAGGGAGGAGAGGAAAGAAAGGAAAAGAAAGAAAAAAGAGTGAAAGGGAAACAAAAGAAACCGGGGATGAAAGAGAGGAGAGAGAGAGGGGAGGTAAGAGTCTGAGAGAGGAGGAGTGGGAGTAAAAGAGAGAAGGGGGGTTGTTGGGTGGAGTCGTCTCATCGAGGGAGCAAGAAAGACACGGGTAAATATGTGTCGGGTCAGCTGTGTCGGTATTCTTGCTCGATCCTCGTGTACTATATCAATGCAGAAGTTTGCAGTCGGTGAGATGTATATTGTCGGTCGGCCGACAAGTTTTTTTCCCTACTACAACTACAATACTTGTATTTTCTCGAAGTTTCACTTTCCTATAATATCAGCTAAAGAAATCAGAGGTTTAAAATTTTCGGGGAAACTAAATTCAAACAAGGTTTAAGAGTCAACAACGGTACGACGAATCGTCTTTCTTTCTTTATATTGTGATGAAACGCCAAAGCTTCCGCGCTTCGCGCGAGATTGGGAAACTGAATTCAGACAAATAGGGCTTATTAAAAGTCGAAAACGGTACAACGAATCGTGTTCTTTCTCTAATAATTTGACGGAACGTCCAAGCTTTCGCGCTTCGCGCGAGTGGGGGAAACTGAATTCAGATGAATAGGGCTTCATAAGATTCGAAAACGGTACGAGGAATCGTCTTCCTTTCTCTATATTGTGATGAAACGCCAAAAATTGCGCGCTTCGCGCGGAGGGGAAACTTCATTTAGACGAGTCGAAAACGGTACAACGAATCGTCTTCTTTCTCTAATAATTTAAGGAAACGTCAAAGCTTCCGCGCTTCGCGCGAGAGTGGGAAACTGAATTCAGACAAATAGGGCTTATTAAAAGTCGAAAACGGTACAACGAATCGTGTTCTTTCTCTAATAATTTGACGGAACGTCAAAGCTTTCGTGCTTCACGCGAGTGGGGGAAACTGAATTCAGATGAATAGGGCTTCATAAGATTCGAAAACGGTACGAGGAATCGTCTTCCTTTCTTTATATTGTGATGAAACGCCAAAAATTGCGCGCTTCGCGCGGAGGGGAAAACTTCATTTAGACGAGTCGAGAACGGTACGACGAATCGTCTTCTTTCTCTAATAATTTAAGGAAACGTCAAAGCTTCCGCACTTCGCACGAGAGGGGGAAACTGAATTCAGACAAAATTAATAGGGCTTATTTAGAGTCTAAAACGGTACAACGAATTGTGTTCTTTCTCTAATAATTTAAGGAAACGTCAAAGCTTCCGCGCCTTGCGCGACAGGTGGAAACTGAATTCAGACAAAATTAATAGGGCTTATTTAGAGTCGAAAACGGTACAACGAATCGTGTTTTTTCTCATATAATTTAAGGAAACGTCAAAGCTTCCGCGCTTCGCGCGAGAGGGGGAAACTGAATTCAAACAAAATTAATAGGGCTCATTTAGAATAAAAAACGGTACAAAGATTCGTGTTCTTTCTCTAATGATATGAGGAAACGCCAAAGCTTCCGCGCTTTGCGCGAGAGTGGGAAACTGAATTCAGACGAATAGGGCTTATTAAAAGTCGAAAACGGTACAACGAATCGTCTTCTTTCTCTAATAATTTAAGGAAACGTCAAAGCTTCCGCACTTCGCACGAGAGGGGGAAACTGAATTCAGACAAAATTAATAGGGCTTATTTAGAGTCTAAAACGGTACAACGAATTGTGTTCTTTCTCTAATAATTTAAGGAAACGTCAAAGCTTCCGCGCTTCGCGCGACAGGTGGAAACTGAATTCAGACAAAATTAATAGGGCTTATTTAGAGTCGAAAACGGTACAACGAATCGTGTTTTTTCTCTAATAATTTAAGGAAACGTCAAAGCTTCCGCGCTTCGCGCGAGAGGGGGAAACTGAATTCAAACAAAATTAATAGGGCTCATTTAGAATAAAACGGGACAACGATTCGTGTTCTTTCTCTAATGATATGAGGAAACGCCAAAGCTTCCGCGCTTTGCGCGAGAGTGGGAAACTGAATTCAGACGAATAGGGCTTATTAAAAGTCGAAAACGGTACAACGAATCGTGTTATTTCTCTAATAATTTGACGGAATGTCAAAGCTTTCGCGCTTCGCGCGAGTGGGGGAAACTGAATTCAGATGAATAGGGCTTCATAAGATTCGAAAACGGTACGAGGAATCGTCTTCCTTTCTCTATATTGTGATGAAACGCCAAAAATTGCGCGCTTCGCGCGGAAGGGGAAACTTCATTTAGACGAGTCGAAAACGGTACAACGAATCGTGTTCTTTCTCTAATAATTTGACGAAACGTCAAAGCTTCCGCGCTTCACGCGAGAGGGGGAAACTGATTTCAAACAAGGATTAAGAGTCGAGAACAGTACACCAAATCGTCTGCTTTTTCTCATAATTTAAGGAAACGTCAAAGCTTCCGCGCTTTGCGCGGGAGGCGAGGGGAACTGAATTCAGAAAAGGATAAACAGTCGAGAACGGTACACCAAATCGTCTTCTTTTTTTATAATAATTTTAAGGAAACGTCAAAGCTTCCGCGCTTCGCGCGAGAGGGAGAAACTGAATTCAGACAAGGATTAAGAGTCGAGAACAGTACACCAAATCGTCTTCTTTTTTATAATTATTGAATGAAACGTCAAAGCTTTCGCGCTTCGCGCGAGAGGGGGGGGGGAACTTCATTCAGCCAAGGATTACCAGTCGAAAACGGTACAATTAATCGCCTTCTTTCCCTAATAATTTAAGGAAACGTCTAAGCTTCCGCGCTTCGCGCGGGAGGCCCATCACCCACACCCCCCTAATGAGCGCGCTTTTAAGTGATTCTCTTGCTTACTAACGCCCCTCCCTAAAATAAGATCCTAGCTCCGCGCCTGCATTAAAATATATAGCTATGAGGCTGACTAAATTGAAGAAATAATTCGTATATTTATTCCGTTGAGGAAAATGACCATTTTGCGCATATGCAAGTACTATAGAAAGTCCATAGGAAAAACAATTTAGCCTTCGGCCCAGCCGTTTATAGGGTTGAATTTGTAGATATTGGACATTTAATTTTGTCGGTAATTGGTGGCTAGTTTTGTCGGTAATCGTTGGCCTCTACACCCCCCCACTGAAAAAGGTCTAGCGACGCCCCTGAGGGTAACACGATTCGTTGCATCACGTTGAACCGAATCCCTGGAAGCCCTTCCAGTAACAGCGACAGATACTTCAATCAGGGGGATTCAGTGGTTTAAACGCAAATAAGAGGTAGACAAACATACACATTTCGAAAGAGGAGGGGTAAGAAAGGATGAGGGACCTTGGGATGCAGATTATGAAAAAGGGGATTTAAAGAAGAAGTAAATATAAGGTGGCAAAGAAATGGATCGTCTGACGGGAAGTGGATAGGGCTGAATGCGCTTTGATTTGATTTAGAATATAGAGTAAATTATATGCCTCTGCAATTTACACTATCCAACGACAATTAAATTACAGATTAAGAATGTTTCATCATAATTTATACGGAATAAAGAATGTTTTGAGCAGGAATTATTACGCAAATTTAAATTTCATTATGAGGGAAGATCTGGGCCGTCTCCTCATCCAATAAAGTTGCGTTGAAAGGCAACTCAAAACATTGAACGCAACTTGATTTTCAACCGATCAGGATAGCGTATTGGAGGCTTGCATCGTGTTTAAATGCATATTTTATGTGCACGAAGGGCCCTATACTTAGTCTAGAAATTGATCGGGGCACTGGAATCAGGGTGGGGCTGGGGGCTTATGGTACGGTTTCACTCGAAGGGTAAAAAGCAAATCGACAACAGGCTTAACTAAGTGGGGGTGTAGGTAAAGATCGCGGATCTTCTTTCAGTGAACCATTCTTCTTACCTTTCCTTTTGCCCTATTCATTTTCCCGGCTTCTTTCTTTCTCATGTGACCAATAATTAGGTCTTGAAATAAATCGCGCTGTTTTAATTCATCTATACTCGGTAAGTTAGCAATTATTACATCACATCGTAGCACATCTCAATGCCTCTCATTTCAGTGAGCCATTTTCACTTTCGCAACAAAAGTCATCACAACTTGTATTCTCCTATTTAGAAAGACTGTTTGTCCAATATCACAACCACATTGTCTCTCTTCTGAAAAATATCTTCCCTTGCATGACAAATAGTTCCAATCTACTCTTGTTAAAAAATCATCTTGTTACCACATCACATGACATGTAATGTTTGTCGTACACTGTCCAGATAATCTCTCTACAAATAGAAGAAAGTAATAGACGCATTCAAGGGACTCATCCCTGGCCATGAAGATAAGTCTTTTCGAAAGTCAGCAAACACTGTACTCTGAAAGGAGAACAGAAGATGCAGGTGAAATCTTAGATTATGAAAAGGTTGCCACGGGGCTTCTATGCATCCGTTTCTATAAACGCCGTAAATATCCGACGAACGGACTCCTAGCTTTCAGCTTTTGGTATGATCTACTTTGTAACAAACAAACAGTCATGATACAAATTAAAAACCGGGTGTAGACTTTACGAAACGATTTGACTCACCGAGACATGGAGAATTGTTCACACAATTAAGCGAGGTCTTAAGTCATAGTGTGGTAAACCGGATGATAACAAAAGAAGAGCCTGGAGAAAAATGAAACCATGTGTAAGTCAAAATGAATGGCAATTAAGCTAATGATAAAGCAGTTACGCTAAAAAACACAACAACAACAAAATGGGTCCTAAGCGTAAAACATTTATATAAAAAATGTCTATGCAATTAGATATAGAAATGTTGAGCGTATTTTATCTATGGAATTCATTCAAGTTTTCCAAGTTTTCATGAAAGCTTATAAGTAAAAATATCATATTTATAACAAAGATTTTTGAAAATTAAAATGAAAACTAACCAAAATAAACCTAATCCAAATGTATCCCCGGTATCAAAAATCGCCTGCAAATAGTAAAGCAGATCTGTTATGACGAGCTAGTGTAACAATTCTATCTTTTTCTTTCGAAATATACCTCATTTCCGAATATTCATAACCCGAGCGAGATAATGCGTGCAATGGAGGCCAGACTAGATCTCTCTCTCTCTCTCTCTCTCTCTCTCTCTCTCTCTCTCTATCTCTCTCTCTCTCACACCATACGGTAGGGTACATGCAACGTCCAAGGAAAGCGGGTACCATTTTTAAATTGTAATAAAGAGGCAGACAGGGAGAGGAATTGAAAGAAAAAAAATTAATGAAACACTTATTTGCCTATTCACCTCTTGATAAGTAATCTCTCACTACGATATTTGGAAGAACAAATTATCAAGTTCATGATACTATGTTGTAAAACTTTTAGGTCTATTCGTGAAGTAAGGAACTGAAAATCATCTCCTCAACACCCACATACACACCAAAGAGAGAACTATTTTGTCAGCTGACCAACATCTTCCGTCCCGACAGTGAATAAATATAAGGATGGCCCCTTAATTTGCCTCAGGACCCCGAAAAACGCTTCGACCTTCAGATCTGGATTGGTCGAGAACTACAATAGTTGTTGACTATTTCTTTTCTATGTCTTGTCACATATAGCTACGATTGATGTACTTCTGTCTATTTAAGGCATACCATGCTTAGTTAAAGTTGCTCTATTTTACCCTGTCAAATGCCAGTAGACGGACAATCCAAACAGAAAGGGATTGTTCATTTGTTACATGTAGAATTTGTGAATATTATTTTATTTTTCACTTCTTTCACTTCTTTCTTTTCAGTTCTTTTTTTAATTTTTTATTCTACCTTCCAAGTTAAGCAATGATAAACCTATATTATATTGTTTTACTTTAAATCATCAAATACAGTACATGTTTATATAAAACTCATTGGTATAGGCCCACTATTCATTGGTATACTTATATACATGATTTCGAATTTAATACGTGACTCTATTCATATTAGGATCGGGTCGATTAATGACGTTGTGTATTTAATTGGATACGAAATTCTTACAGGAATCACATTCCTTTTCAGCTGTAGAACGAAGATGGTGTCAGGAGTGGGGTTACAAAATAATATCCAGTCATGGTCGTGAAGGGGTTTGCATGCTTCTTAAACCTTCGGCGACTTTTGACATTTTGAATACGCACACGGATGGTAATGGTCGTATTCTTTTAGTTATAGTAACGATTAATAAAAGTGCGGTTACGCTTGTACATATTTACGGCCCAAATAGTGACGACGGTTTTTGTCTCGCCTGCGTAGCAAAAAAGCGAGACATAGGCGCCGCTTTTCCGGTGACGGCGGCGTCAACATCAAAAACTTAACCTAAGGTTAAGTTTTTGAATTTTTGATATTATTTTGAAAGTATAAGTCTTTAGTCAATTAAACTTGGACTATAGGGTTATCAAGTATCCCCAATAATGTGAGTTGAATTTCAGGTCACAAAGTCAAGGTCAAAGGTCATTCCAGGTCAACAGACTTGAACTATGTTGTGGCATCATTATCGAAAACTTAACCTAAGGTTAAGTTTTTGAATTGTTGATATAATTTTGAAAGTATAAGTTGTTAGGCAATGAAACTTGGACTATAGGGTAATCAAGTATCCCCAATCATGTGAGCGGAATTCAGGTCACTAAGTTAAGGTCAAAGGTAATTTTAGGTCAAAAAACTTAGATCTCTTTGTGGCATCAACATCAAGATTTTGAATTTTTAGCATATTTTCAAAAGTGTTAGTTCAAATTCCATGAAACTTGTACCCAAGGGATTTCAAGTATCACAAGTCATATGACACAAATTCCAGATCACAAGGTCAAAGGTCATTTTAGGTCAGTAGACTTGGATTATGTTTTCACAACTTAATATGAGAATAAATGAATCAACTTTTCTTATTTGTTCATGATTCTTAATCAATATTCACTTCAAAATGCTGATTATATTCAGAGGATTTCATTTTTTGGGGCCTGCTAATGGGCCACCCTGCCTATAAATAATGTTCCAACCTCAATTTTTCATCATATCGAATTGCGTAATGCAGGCGAGACCGCCGAGAGCGTTTTCCTGGTTTCTTCTTCGGAGTTACATGAACTGTTGTGTAATTATGGTGAAGAGCTATATACACTGTTGGTCATAATGGTGGAATAATTATTTTTACCCCAATTTATTGAATGATTTTGACAATGATTTATTCCTAATAGATATAGATAATAGTATACATTCTCAGATTTTATTGAATGACAATTGGGGAGTGTTTGTTTTGCGTGACTGCTAAAGCATGTGTGTGCTACTATGCTAATCAACCAGGGGACCGACGTCCTTAAGTCATAACTGACAGTAATGGGGATTAATGCCTCATGAAAGGGCAATAATATAGCACATCGACACGGTTTTGATCATGGGGGCTCACAGTAACGAGGCCATTGCTTAGCCAATGAATCATGAATGTACGCAGCGGGCGCTAGGGCACGTCGACGCCCCCACAAAAACAAAAAAACAAAGAAAATGCAATAATTTTTCAATAATTTATTGCATTTTCCCCCAGTCCCCAACAGGAAAAATTACTCTGTAGGGCCATGCATTATGGTTCAAAGCATGCCCACATAGAAGATTTGTTTATGTTGGGAGTCGGGGCAAAATGCAATGAATTATTGAACATTTATTGCATTTTCTTTGTTTTAGAGAAAGGAATAAATACGTTAACCAACAATGAAGAATGTTTCGATAATTAATTTTACGTACTGATTACGAAGGTGAATGTAAGTCCAAATATTTTTTTTAATTAGAAAAAAAGGAATTTTCAGCAAAAAAATATTTCCAGGCTTCAAACATTTTAAAGATATTCTCGAGGAAGAAAGATTGTTTTACCTTAATTTATATGCATCTAGTGATAATAAAGATTTTCCTTGTGAATTCATTAAAAAAAGTTAATTTACCTTATCTGGATATCAAGTCACCGGGATCAGATGGACTCCCGAGTTTTATAAAAAATTCTGGTATGATATCAAAGACTTGTTATGTTCCGTTTACAATTCCTCTTGTGTTTATAAGATTTTCGAAAAAATTCTCTCATTGCGATTGACCAATTTTTTGTTTTAATTTTTGTTTTATTAGAGGACGTTTTATTGGAGAGAATATACGATTATTTATTTATATAGAAAACATTTGTAAAACAGAAAAATATTGACGATTTAGCTTAGAGTATTGACTTTGAAAAAGTTTTAGATATGATTGACTGGAATTTTATGTACGATGCTCTTCATATTTGTATTCGACCAGTATTTTATTAATTGGGTGAAATTACTGTATACAGATATACAAGGACGAGTTATTAATAATGGGTTCGCCTCAGATTCATTTGAGATAAAGCGTGGTGTGAGACAGGGATGTCCTTTGTCTCCATATCTTTTTATTATTGCAGTTGAAGTACTTTGGCTTTTTCGTGAGACACAATAAAGATATTCGTGGGTTAAAAGGTATTAAATGAGGAGGTAAAGATTAGTCAAAATGCAGATGACACGGTTATTATGTTTTTTTAATTTTTATTAAACCTGATAAACGGAATACTCGTAGATGCGTTAAAGCTAAGAATGACTTCAGAGAAGCTTCTGGATTGAAAATTAATTTTGACAAATAAAATATGTTTAGACTGGGAAATTGTAAAGTTACAATGCCTATGTGTCAAGACATTATATTTATTTAGCCTTCAGATTTGTTTGCATACTTAGGTATTAACAAATTCCATTGAATGGTAATTTGAGTTTTTATGATCTTAATTTCAAATCAAAATTTGAAGAAACTGAGACAACGTTGAATATATGGAATCGTAGGTCTTTAACCTTGTATGGAGAGGTGCCCATCATTAAATCTCTAGTTATACCAAAATTGATTAATTTACTCTTTTTTTCTGATCCCCCTTTATCATTCTTTTCAGAACTTCAGAGATGGAGTAATAACGAGGACAAAATTAGACGAGCTTTGCTTTACAATGAATATAAAGAAGGAGGACTTAAAATTCCCAATCTATTAGCTGGTACAAGACTGCGATGCGTTTTAATGTAAAGTTAAATACCAAACCTTCTTCTGCTGATTGTTTGATTCCCTACTTATGAAAACTATGACCAGGACAATAAGCACCATTATAGACATTGCACAGGATTTTGTCAGAGAGAGAGAGGGCGCTCTTCGATTTTGATCAAACGAACACTAGCAATCACTGCTCTTTCTCTCTGTCATGTCTTTTTGTATTACTATTACCCTTCGTTCGCGGATTAATAGTGACCCTTTTAGTGTGCAGCTTTACAGATATATCGTATCAAATATCATTGAGCGTGTTGAACTCAAAATGCTTAATGCCAATGCTATTTATTCGTCAATGCCTCTTTACTCGACTAAGAAGTGTCGTAATCGAGTGGTTTAAGCATTTGACTTGAAATTCAAATGTGGTAGTTCGATACCCGACACGGCACTAATGTCCTTTGTCAAGGCATTAATCTACATTTGCCACTAATTACCCAAGAGAGAAACGGGGACCCGGTAGGATGAAGCAAGCATTTGTGTTAGTAATTGCCTATGCCCTCACAGTAATCATATGGTAGGAATACTCCCCAGGGTGTGGAGATGACGCATATTGTTCGTGATGAATCCGATGATCGGGGTGATAGTATTAAAAGCGTTTAGAGACGGTTTGCGTTTTAAGCGCTACATAAATCCAGATTATTAATATTCCTTTATCATTACAATCAAAATATTTCCTCACATCATGCACTTTAATGAGAACTATTAACACAGAAAGATTTGATTGCGTATTGAAAGCTCTAATATCTATATATATATAATCAAAAATTCATCAATGCAAAATACTGAAGCTCAAGATTAAACATAATTAACGTCTTAAAATTAAAGTGTTAAATTCCATTTATTTGGTATAAATAATTTCTGTGAATACAAAACATATGTGCACAATAAGTAAACTTACATGACTTTGATCCCCAACGGTCCTTAAGAAATCAAATTTAGCTTCTTAGCAGTCATTCATATTGTCTTCTGCATTTTACTTCAATCCATAGTAATTAAATTCAATTTTCTGTGTATTCTAAATTATCATTCTATCACTTTCTCTTTCTGTCTTTCCTTATGTTGTTCTTTGTTTCTTCCTTCTATCACTGTCTCTTTCTGTGTTTCCTTATGTTATTCTTTGTTTCTTCCTTCTGTATCACCTTCTCTTATGTTATTATTTTTTTATTTTTTATCATTCTATCACTTCCTCTTTCTTAAAAACTGATGTGTTCTATATCATTATCAAAGCACACACAGTTTCACCAACGAAAATACATTTCAAAACCTGATTTTATGTTATCTCCTAAAGTTTATTATTGTGAAGAAATATATGAAAGCTCATTGTACCTTAATTGTTTACATATTCTTCAGATTACATGGCGTAGCGGAAATAATCCTACTAAATATAATAACAAATCTAGATTTTATTTAGTATACATACGTAACGACACTACAGCAGCGATTAACCTTTAACACGCATATAATTTAATATTCATTAGACAAAATATATCTGTACAGTACATAAACGAAAGACACTCTACACTGTTCCATTATAAAGATAAATTCAAAACAATTATTGATAAAATTACACTTTCGAATAAAACTATTTACACATCTCTTAAATTTGAAATATGCTCATCATAGCAATATCTAAAACCAAATCCTGTTTGAAATAAAGATTTAGGGTACTAAATTTATGAATTAACAGCTGCTCAAAATATATTTCATCCACAAAAAAACAAAGACAAAGAAATATGAAAGGTGTCTCCTACAATACGCGCTTTGTATGAAATGAGAATCCAGCTAAAAATACGAAGCCTCACGTGTGATATTTCATAAAGAAAGGCGTTTTAGCTCGAAGGTGTACCCACATCAGCCTAAACATCGTGATATGACTTCGAAAAAAGGCAGATTAATTAAAAAAAGGCAAGATGTTAACTGCATTGTTTGAAATTTCAACAAATCTAATTCAGACTTTTTTGAAGAAGAAGAAAAACAGATAGTAATTTTAATCAAAGCAATTGTTGTTTGTCTTGCTACTTTAAGCTATATACTAACTTCTTGATTTGCCTTATTCAATTAAAAAAAAAAAAAAATACAGTAAACGCAGACACAACTTTTTATGTTTATTAAACTAATTTTTGTTGAAATAAATCTTTCCCCTTTCATTTGTTCTCTTATTTCAGCATTTGTCATGTTTATGGCACTCTGTTTTGTGTTTTAGACACCGAACAGTGATAGTTCATTGACGTTTTTTTTTAATTAGTGGTTTTGTATGTTGTTTCCATATTAAGACACATACATTTTGTATACTTTTATCCCGCATAATATAGTGGCGGGTTCTTAAAGAAAGATCATTATTTTAAAGAAAGATAATGAAAGAAATCCACTTCATAAATTCACTTCATGCAAGATTATTAAGTCAATTGAAATATCTTACCTCGTACGCATTAAATATAGAATGAGCGAATTTTTCTAAGAATAGATGAATACCTACCACATCTGATTATGATAATTGTTGTCAGCGTATATTTTCAGTAAAGATCAATTTCACACAAATATCTGACTTACGTTTCACTTCAAATAATTTCTTTTTTCTCATCGATCTTCGTCAACTGAATCAATTAACGAATTGATTACTTCCAACATGTCAGTCAGAAGATCAAAAGGCACAACATTAATATATCTTAAGGTAAAAATATACATCGCTAATCAAATACATTCCACTACATTTCAGGCAACTAGATAAAGGCTATTTATTTTCAAGGTAATAGTGATACAGAATCAACATTCAAATTCAAAACATCAACAAACGATTCTAATCCATATCCGTGTGTCTTGGAGAAGGCTTATTTTATTGATCAATCATATGGATATTGCTTGTTATTCCCTATGTAAGCATTTGCATGTCGGGGGTAATTGCTAGTTCTATAAATACGCCCCATTTTCCTAACACATTTAAGCAACCACCTCGCCAGGTTTGGTCGGTACAGCAGCTGCTTGTTGGTTGTATGTGGCACCCAGAGCTTGGTTGTATGTGGCACCAGGAGCCTGGTTGTACGGGGCACCAGGAGCCTGGTTGTACGGGGCACCAGAAGCTTGGTTGTAGGGAGCTGGAGCAACAGGCTGGCCAGCAGGGGGATACGCCTGCTGAACGTTGTATGCGGGAGGGGGCTGAAAGATTCCCGCCGGCTGATTGTACTGGCCTGTGTAGAGAGAATGGAAATTTGATTTAAGGAATTAGTAGTATACTTTCCCTTTTACTCCAATAAATCGCGATTAATAAACCGATTGTAAAGAGGAGAGTTACATTAAAACTTAAAGAGAGTGAACCAAAGTTGAATCACCTTATCATTAGTAGTGCGTATTCATAAAACTATAGCGCATCAATCTTAGAATAATAACAATAACTGTGAAGTATTGAAAACCTTATCATTCAAACTATAAAAATCGTTGCCAACTTTGTCTACATGTATGTGGACAAGTTCAAGGTATTATGTCCAATACGCTACCGACCACATTTCAAAGACTGAACTATACCTACAGATAGTAACAAGTTGAATTTTTTTTTTAGCCGGGATCTAACCAGTTCTCGAGGTGAATTGATAGTTCTTAGTGTTTATCGTGTTTTTAAAATTCCATAATGCTTAGAAACATATGGGACATGGAATTAAACTTGCCCATATTTTACACAAATGTTGCATTTGGATTAAAGAGGTTTTCCCAAATTAAGTATAATTCCCCCCAGCACACATTAACACAATCGTTAGGTAAATAACTCAATGACCAAAGGTAAATTTGTCTATCTTTTAAATTCAATGTGAGTGATTATTAATCCTACTGATGACGAGAATTTTTTTTTTCAGGACAGTTTAAACGCATCCTGAAATTAAGTATTTATCATTTCAGCTGGTGACCATTTCAAATATTAATATTTAATTTAGCTCTGTGATATACCTAGTATCACAGTCTATACTTTCTATCGCTTGAATTCCTCTATGAAGTATTTAATGACAAGATCATGTTTGTTATTGAGTATATTTAGATAAGAGTTGAAGAAGAACACAAAAAAAAAAAAAATCGTTATTTACATACCGGTCGTCACAACCATCGGTTGATTCTGTTGGGTATACTGCAAAGGAAATTGAAACAATTGAAATAAATGTAAGATAAAAACCAAATACTACTACTTCTACTACTAATAATAATAGACCCTGTCTACTTTGGTATAGTTTAAATTACATTAGATCAACGAATACGCTGTTGGACAGCATTATTCTGGCTTCCCTCCAGCTCCTGTAGCGTGTATCGGGTGATCGTGGCAAGGAATAAATTCTATTAGGTATCAATTATTTCAGCTTGATTGAGAGTAGCAAATGTATATTTATGTCTTGCCACATGTCATTGGTGCCATACAAGAGCACTCATATCAATCTGCAAGTAACGTCCTTTGGCAGTATCAAATGTCTTGATGATTACTCACCACAGTGGTGGTGGTTTGTGAAGACGAGTTGCCACAACTCATGCCACCACAACAGTAGGCTGAAGCCACAATGGCTACAATCATCTCAATCAGTCCAAGGATGGCCAATAGAGAGTCAGATGCGATACTTGCCTCCTGTTAATAAAATTCGGATAGTTCATTTATTTATCTATTTATTTATTTACCAGCCAATATTGATCGGGTTTATCGGCTCTATGTGTGTGATTTCTGGTCAGAAGAAAATCAAAGCAAAGTGTACAAAGCTTATATTTTTGGATCTTTGTTTAATTATCGTAGGGGTATTCCAACTGGGAAAATATAATAGATCAACATTTCGGTGCCCATTCGACTTTAAGCAACACTATATTTAAGCTTTGAACAATACGGATCATGCACGATTTTATCAAAGAGAGTTTCTTAGTGGTCATCCAATTTCGTTGAATTAAGTGTCACAAGTAACAGTTTTCTTAAACATTGAATATGTAGTAAAATTAACAGTTTTTACTTTGTAGATTATGAGTTGTGGGCATCCTCAAAAAAATTACAAAATGGACTGAAAAGCGCAAAATGAGAAAAGCAATCGACACTAATGGGATACCAAAATACCAAAATAACATCTAAAGAATCATAGAGATTGATCAATCATTTTCTGAGAGGATAACAATCAATAATAAAGCATATTGTAACATTCGTTTCATGGAAGAGGGTAAAGGAAATGCGTTCCAACTTTATGGGAAAATATAGTGAATATACATACCCGTATCCCTGGTTCAGTGAAGCCATAGGGATCATAATAGTTACTGATGACTCCTGCCCCAATGGCACCAACAACCATCTGAGCAAAAGCAACATTTGCCGTGATGATACACATTGTAAGATAGCCGATGATCTAAGAAAAAAAGATTTAAAAAAAAAAATAACTCTTTGAAAAAACAATACATGTACAACCAAAACAAATTAATAGAGTATTATATTGGCGGATGTATAATTCAATGGTTGTAACAAATGTGGTTGCTTATAGTTGAGTGACACTATCATTCCCTCAGCCTCGATTAAACAAGTATTTAACTGGCCTTGGAACAAATTGAGTCTGTGGGTCGGCTGGGTGGGTGCACGTGCGTGTTTGTTTGTGCGGTCGGTCCGTCGCTGTATACATAAGAACCCTCGATTTACAATATAAACATGTTTATCAAAAGGGGGTATGGACAGGGGCGTCACTAGAGAGGGGTTGCTGTGGGGTCGCGACACCCCTCCCCCACCACCACTTATCAGGATATTGTCGTTAAATTGCGTTGCTGTCGGGCAAATGAGAAAAGGGGGAGGGAAAAAGCGGAGGAGAGAAAGAAAAAAAAAGGAAAAAAGGAAAGGGAAATAAAGAAAATGAAGGAAAGAGAGGTGAAGAAAGAAAGGGAAAAGAAAAAATAATACAGAAAGGAGAGGACAAAATGGAAAATAAAAAAGAGGAACCGAATGATAAGAAAGAAAAGAAAGAAAAGAGAGAAAAGGAAAAAAAGGGAAAAAAAGAAGGAAAAAACGGAAAGTAAGAGACAGAGAGAGAGAGAGAGAGGAGGGGAGGGGGAGGGGTTGTTGTTGGACGGAGTCATCTCGTCGAGGGAGCAAGAAAGAAACGCATAGATTTGTTGCTGTGTCGAATCAGCTATATCGGTATTCTCGCTCAATCCTCGTGTACTATATCAGTTCAGAAGTTTGGACTAGGTGAGATGTATGAATAATGTCGATCGGCCGTCGAATTATTTTTTCCTATGAACTGTTATTAATCATTGCTAATTGTCATTTTCAATGTCAACCTTTCTACATGTATAATATCAGCAAAAGAAAAAAAGGGATTCAAGAATGTCCCCCATCGAGCTGCGAACCCGGGATATATTTGTGTGCAGACACAGCGCTCTTCCCGATCGCGCCACACCAAATATAAAAAAAGGTCTAGCGACGCCCTTGCGTATGAGTAATGATTATATTTTTCTAAATGAGACTAAAGGAATACAAAAACATACATACCACACAAGTGTTCTTCTGCATCGAACATATTCCTAAGATTCCGGTAGGAATGTAGAACTAGGGGAGAAAAATAAGCAATCGTCATTAAAATCAAAATTACAAAAGAAAACTGTATATTGATGTATAATGGACTACCGCCTTGATTACTCTTTTGTTTATATCATAACAATTGTGTGTGGGGTGTGATCACGTATAAAGTCGTAATGTAATGCTCGCACATTTCAAAAGGTGCTGGGCTTGACTTCTCAAGACATTGCGATAAAAACATTTGCATACCCAAGAGGCCACACAAATGGAGACTTACCCAGGCGCGGATCCACAGTGCTGACACTACCCCCCTCCCTCCACTGAACGAAAAATAATGGTCTGTGCGAATTTCAATATCAGCCCCCCCCCCCCCACCTCTCGGCAAATCCTGGATCCGCCACTGGACTGAAGAAAGGGAAATTGGAGACTTACCAGAACACTGGCCCAAATTCCCATGGCGATATGGCCTACTAAGGTACCGAGGACCAACTCGGCAATGGCGACGACGATGCTCCCGATGCCGAGGAAGAGCTGAATCCAACCAGTCGCTCTCCCAGCAGCTCCGTTAAACTTCTGCGACACGCCACTCGATGAGTTAGGGTTCTGCACCGGAGTGGCATAGCTGACTGGAGCGGGCTGGTGGACGTAGACAGTCTGGCCCGGGACTCCGGGCTGGGTGGGATAAGACGTGGCCTGCATGTCAGAGGTAACTTGCTGCGTAAGGTAAGAAGGTTTTTGTAAAAACTGTACATGAGTTTTGAAGACCAACAATAGGGTTAAAAATACATTTATGGTTGCAATTTAAGGACTGTAGGACAGTTGTCCCGCTGGACTATACCAGCTCCTCACAACATTGACAAGTGAGAAAGGAGGCGAGATTTCCAGTATGTACAGGTTTGTGTAAGGTATTCCTAATGAGCAATGTGATTGATTGATTGAACTAGTTCATTATTAAAAAAAAAAAAGGAATTCAAAATAGCACCCAAATGACCCAACCTTGTTGATATACTATCATGCACCTAAGTTGTCCATATTGCTCCGGTTGTCTCATTTTCGCCAGCACAAACGTAGCTAGTTCGCCGTCACTACCAAACTAGAATGTTCCACTATGTTGCAGGGTATATATGCCATTGGGTATGATGTGTGAACCGGGTGTGCGGAAATGGTGTGTTGGGGAGGGGAAGTGAGAGTGTTCATGTGTGTGGTAATTGTATGTGTGTCAACAATTAAAGACTAATACATGACAGATGGCTAATCATAAATCTACAATGACGAGTAAACTGTGTACATCACAGTCCACAGATAACGTATATAGCGGACGGCAATCGGCGGATCAGACGACACTCGATAGTGATTTTGTATGTGAGATTGCTTTGCTAAATATAAAATACAAGCTATCATTGACATCTGATAATTAAACAGTTAGTAACATAAACCTACCAAACTACATTATACAATGAAATACTTGACTGAAAGTAGGGGGGTTCGATGTGGTGCACAATTGCACCCCTCTGTTAATACTCGAATAGTCCATGGTGTTCATGAATATTCATGTTTTTGCTTACCTCGGCAAAATGCTTGCCTATACTAAATGGAAAAGTTACGGTGGGGGGGGGGGGGGGGTTAGCTGAAATGGACATAATGAACAAATCAGAACTGATCTATGACAACTCATGCTTGTAATCCTTCGTGTGCTTGACTTATAACCTTACAATCGAGTGGCAAATTGCGTCCAAAGTTCGAATTGTTGCACATATGTTATATAGGCAATGGCGAGCTGGCGACCTATTTTGACCAAATTACGGTGGGTAAACTTTCAAAAGTCAATGGGACATGAGGGTTCCAATGACAGAGCTAGTGATAACGTACGTCGGGGTGGATGTGCTTTTCGTTTAAAAAAAAAAAATGAATTGTTAACGAGTTTTTGTGTAAAAGTCCATAGGCTAACATGTTTATAGGCTGCTGGACTCTGACGATAGGGGCCGTTTTCAAATGAGACTGATGGAGCTATATGCTAACAATTAAAACAACTAGCTTTTAAAGTTTCTCCATCTCAGCTATACAATTATTATTAAACCTGAACAATTACCTCCACAAACACCCTATTAAAGGGAGTGTATCATGGGAAATACTGGTTAACGCCATCTACATCTTATTTTGGACAACTGCACGTAAACGAATGGACTTGATTAACTGGATCAGCGCGCGCTAGCTTTCGCGAGACAGACCGAAGTTATCCTCACGCTTCGGTTTCGCATATGTTGCACGCACGTGAATGCTGCGGTCGCTTAGTCCGTATAGTCGTATCATATCTTATTGGCCCCGAGTAGGGCCACGGGAAAAACACATAGTCTCGTCATGACACACTCCCTTTAATATACTCAAGCTCTTTCCGTTTGGGCTGCCGAAAGATATGGAGTTTACCTATCTGTTCCCAAATTAGCGTTATTAAAGGGCCACTCTAACCAAAACGGGCTAAAAAATGAAACAAGTAGATTAATTTCTGACGGAGATTCCGAACATGACGATGATTTTTCTTAGAAATCATCAATAATTCTGGAATCTAGCTTTAAAAATGACGACTCAGAACACTCAGAAAAAAAGCCCAGTTTCGAAGCTGTATTGCGCATTAGCATATGACGTCACTGCGGGAGACGCCATTGGCATTACACTCAACATAACATAGCACTTGAATGGAGATACCCTACCATATTTCTATAACATACAACAAATCAACTAAATCTTTAACAATTGTTCAAATAATGGTCATGATTTAAAAGTTGTTATCTTTCTTACCTGTTTCGTGTCAATTTTCATATATTTTGTTGAGTGTTTTTCCTAAAAACGAAGTCAAAATGCATGCACTTTCTCACAGGTTTCACGTTAAACCGCTGCCCAATACAAGTGCTTACGACGATGGGGTGCGGGCGCACGCGCGTGCGTGAACTAAGCAACTGTAATCTCAGATCCTCATTAAATTCATGCAAGTAATTCACATGTATAAATTGATGATGATCATTACGGTCGATAACTTCACGCACACGCGCGCACCCGCACCCCATCATCAGTACGGTATGAACTTGTATTGTGCGGCACTTGCCGTGAAACCTGTGAGAAAGTTTATGCGTACTAATGTCTTCGTTTTTAGGGAAAATACTCCAAAACAGATAAGATATTTGACACGAAACAGGTAAGAAAGATAACGACCTTTTAAATCATGACCATTATTTGAACAATTGCTGAGGATTTAGTTGATTTTTTGTATGTTATATAGTAGGGTATGTCCAAGCCGGAGTCACGTACGGGTCGAGATACGACGAAAATATGATCTCACAGTTCTGAACAAGCCCAGAAAATTGACCACAGTAACATCAAACCCTATCACTATCGCCTGAGGCTGAGGCAGAAGCAGACCGGTAGATCTTGTCAACTGACTGAGACTGATAAAATAAAGACTAGGTCTAACGTAACTAAACCACTCGTACGTACTCCACTAGCTAGAGAGTCAATGCGTTCGACGTTCACACGGACGAACGTACGGTGATAATAGGGACTTTAAGATTGAGTGGACGAGAACACGACGAACGCCGACTGATCATGCGTGCCAACGTACTCAACTGCCCATGTTGACTACAATTAGAAATCTTTTAGATTTCACTCGACGATATACATGCATGCATGAAGTAACACTATGAACATGACGGACAAAGAAAGAGGACAAAAAATACAGTTCCTCATTCTACCCTCAACAATTACTGTGGTAGACAAAAGAACATGACATCAATAAATGAATTCAATAAATATTTAAAAAACTCCAAATAAAAATAATGTCCATTTCTTTCTATGTATAGAATTCTTTTTTGATGTAAACTAGTCATGCTTAACAGTCTTTACAAATGAAATAACAAATAAATAACGGAGTAGGCCTACCATATTAATGCACCCTTTCGGGATAAGCGGGCGGGGGGGGGGGGGGGGGGTTTTCTGAATTCCATACATAGAAAGAAATGGATATTATTTTTCGTTATTTTAATAAATAAACGACTGATATGCAAGACTAGGTAAACACCTTTATTATACATTTAAGATATCTTAGTAAATTATTTGATTGTGTTTCTTGATTTAATATTTAATCTGTTTCTATTTTGATTATTTGAATTTAAACAACTTAAATTTCTATTCCTTAAATTCTATTATAAAAGACTGATGTGGAAGACGCACCCTCAACGCACCCTTTCGGCCAAACCGAGGGGGGGGGGGGGGGCTTTGGACGAATGGTCGCGTTCGACGCGACTCGACACTCCCAACGCACCCTTTCGGCCAAACCGGGGGGGGGGGGGGGGCTTTGGACGAATGGTCGCGTTCAAGTCAACGCGACGCGACGCTACCCTACTCACCCTTTCGGCATAAGCCATATTTTGTCCTCTTTCTTTGTCCGTCATGTTCATAGTGTAAGCGTGCATGCGCGCGCGCGTTCGGCATATTAGTTCCGTACTAGATTTAGGAAAATCAAGGTTGACGCATTCTCGATCGCCGACTGAGACGACGTGACGCATGCGCAGTGCCTTAAAATGACGTCACACGTTGCAGTCAAAACTGTCGACGTGCTAATCTAAAAGTCCCTATTGAAAGTTCATAGTACATATCGGAGTGACAACGAGCGGTCTAAACTGAAACTCTTGAGGCCTAACAGTTAGTATTTTAAGTGGAAAACTACCCTCAATTTTTAACTTTTCTCAGATGTAGTCCTCAGTCTTCTCCTCCTCTTTTGCGTCCCAATCCTTTCTTGGTGGCTTGATAATATCGGTAGATTCGAGCCATATAAAAGCGTATAAAAGCAAGAATGCCAAAAGAAACAATGATAAAAATAAACACCGTAGACTCTTTGCCCACTCGTTTGATAGTTTGTATTATAAAGGAAACTGACGACAGACTGACAAGAACGCGCACGTAAAGAAATGAAAGGACTGTAGTACGCGTCTAAGCAAAAAGCGTCTGCTTGCGACTTCTCGGTTAAAAGGAGGGTGATTTAGGCATTAAAGGTACTATGTCCCATTTGCAGGCCAAAAAAATGAAAAAGTTAAATTCCAACTGCATTTCAAAGATAATACTAATTTAGAACTTCCCTAAAAAGGTTGGGCTTGAAAACGTCTTCAAGTGGGAAAATAACGACTATTAGTTGTCAAATCGACTTTAGGGCTATAGAGCCCAAAAGTAATAGTCTTGATTTTCAGACAATTGTACCGAATGGTCATACGTTTTATGCTGCGCAAAGATTCAATCAGTTTAATCTTGGCCATCACAAGAAGTTGGTTATTGATGTAGACAAATGCTCATGTACCCTTTACAACTCTTTTCATGTATGTTATTACCAAAGAACAAAAAAAGCCAGTCAGTCATTCAATAGTGTCTGACAGTGAAGTCTAGCAAGTAAACGGGTTACCTTGCATAATTTGAATATGAGGACACTGCTAACGTTTAAATTTCACAGATAGGACATACATGACATATTCATAATTCCTGCAAAGTTCTACAGCATTTGAGGTTGGCTGCAAAAGGGACATAGTACCTTTAAGGCAAACTATGATATTAATTGAAAAAGAGACATTTATCAAAAAAATAATATGCACTTGATAAACCCAAGAACGTTTCTGGCCATTTCGTCACTCCTAATTATAAATTACAATGAGATTGTAAGATCCTTAGTTGTAGGACAAACACAAGGGCATTCCCGCAGTGACGTCAAATGCGATATCAAGCCATGAGACAGTATTACCCTTTTTCGAGGAGCGTAGCCCAGCAGGCGTGAGATCTATGAGAAGTGGATAGTTATTATCATTTTTTGGTGAATATCGAGATTTTCTGAAAAATTAGAGGCTGGATTATTAATAAGTAGAGGGGGATTCATGTTTTGAAAAGGCTATGTTAGTTGGTTTAGAGTGGTCCTATAACTCTTTTATCCGACCCACATTTGTGTCAATATACCCCTTTGATCTTGCCTGCCGAACAAGCTCCAATTGTAGCTGCCTTCTAGCTTGTTGATTTTCTTTAAGATTGATTGCTTATACATGAAGTGACTTTGAACCGCAAAAAAAAGATATTTTGTGAGGAGGAGAAGTTCACAAATATTGGTGGAGTGTTTTGTTTGGTATTAATGTTGGAATTTTGATACCATCTGCATAATTATGGAGAGGGGTGTTTAAGGTGGCATTTGTAAAGGGTTAAGAACCTGAGGGTATATGGACTATGTATCCCAAAGATAAAGACTGCCCCCTTCCCTTCTGTCCTTCTGTCCTTCCCACACACTTTCCGTTTAGGCCTATCTCTCTTTCTGTATCTTTGTTTTTCAGTCTCTATTTTTCCTATATATCTTCCATTGTCCATGTAGCCTATGTCTCTCTATCTGATAAGCTATTCCCGTTTGGAAATTATATATCACAACTCATTATTATGAGATTTCATGGTCGCAGCTATGACCGTAGGCGCTATTTGAAATTTATCAAAATTTACCGGGAGCACCGGTAAATTGTTATATTCAATTTTTCTCGAAAGCAGAACTGAGTGTTTTAGGGGATACATTTTCTAGTGCTTATGATACATCCACAGGGGCATCCGAATATATCAAAATTGTAAAGAATCACCCAATCTTCAAAATTTCCCAAAACTTTGTATTGCATTTAAGTCGTATTCGACACAAGCATATTTTCTTTCATAATTTATGCCTGGTTGCTTTAATACTGTTAATATTCTCTTTAATTTAGTTATGTCATTATATAAGGATCGATTGATTTACTTGAGTAATTTGTATATACGAAAATAGGAAATTCAATAGAATAGAATTATTCTTGTTATCCCCTCTTTCTTTCAACTGATCCATTTTAACAAATATTAAGTAAGAATACAAATCTGCAACATATAGAAACGAATATAAAATCATCATTAGCACACGATGCAACGCTGCCATGCGGAAATGTCAACAAAAGATGAAATGTTATCATCTCTATTTATAGCATATAGCGTCATAGCGCATTGCCATTGTAGTATGACGTATGCATGCATTGGTGACATGAAAGATGGCGCATATTTACTTGCATGCGATGTGTAACTGTAGGTATGTTTATCAGGCGATGGGGGGCCTTGCCACCACCATCTATTAATACAAAATAATGTAACATAATAACTAAACCCAGCCCTACATAAGGAAAGGATGGCCGAAATGGTGCTGATATGACTCTGTACTGGACAATTTAAACGAAATGTCATGGCAACGAATTATCATTTAGTCTAGCACCAGCATGTTAAACATTCCCAATGGAGTGAGTATTTTTTTCGGTACAATTTAATGCTTATATTGTCCCAAATCTTCATAATGATCTGGAATACATGAGTATATACCTATTTCATTCAGTAATTACAGAGGTTTCAAGATTTGCAGGCTTAACCTACACAGTGACACTTCTGAACTCACCCATCATAAAAAAACTACAAATAATTCGCGACGACCTATATTGATTAATTGCGTATTTTCTGTGAATTCTTCTTGATCAGAGTCATATCGAAATGGGGAGAACCACACCTGATGTACAATTCGCAACCTCCCTATTAACATAACTGTGTACCTAATTTTCCTAATAAGCCTACATACATGTACCCATCAACAAAATGGCGAATTAAATCAGAATTATAAATGGGAATGATCTCATGATTTGAATCACATCAGCGGTAAGATAATACGACACATCAGTCATTAATTCTATTCCAGTCAACAACAAAAATCGAAATAAATGTTGATGGGACTATCATGCGAACGTAAACAAAATCAGATGAAACTTACTTTTAGTGTGTGTTTAAAATGTCTGCCTCAAACCAAGTCGTTTTCGGATTCTGTATAATCGCACACACTGCAGCAGTTATTATAATACTGCGAACGGTAGTTACAGGAGAAAAAACGGATCCCGGTTGTGGATGGTATGAGAACTTTGATACTGACGTATTCAAGCAAATATTTGATAAAATGGAATGCATGGGGTAATGATGAATAAACATTGGACGATTGATCATTGTAGCGGGCGCTTGACCAGCGGTACATTGATTTTTAATAACATATTGAAATATGATTCCAGATACATCTTTTTAATCCCCTTTGATTTGATTTCAAAATTCTAAAGTAGAGGTATTTTGATTGATTACCACTACATCAAAGTTCATGAATGTATGAATGGTTGCAATCGATGATCTTCTCCAGACCCCTCCCTCTCTTTGTCTCTCTTTCGTGTCTCCATTCCTCTGTCTTCCTCGGTCTCTCTATCTCACTCTCTTTATCGTTGTCCCTCTCATTCCCTCATCGTCTATTTACATCCGATTCCTGTTTTTTGTTATTGGTGTGTGCGTCTGTGTGCAGGGGCGGATCCAACCGGCGGCGAAGGGGAGCGGCCCAATTCGTGAGAAAATATATGGTTATTCCTTTTTTGCCAGGGATGGGGCCCCATACCCCCACCCGGGACCTGCCATCGTCTGTATGTTTGTCCCCTTCTCTCTCTTACCCTCTGTTTCTTCCCTCCATTCCTCTCTCGTTCTCGGTCTCTTTAAATCAAATATTCCTCGTCTGTCACTCTCTCTCACTCTTTTTGTCCTTCTCATCTCCTTTTCTCATTTATTTTCCTCATTGCATCTCTCTCTTTATTTTGTCTCCCCCTCTCTCTCTCTCTCTCTCTCTCTGTGTCTCTCTTCATGGTCGAGTTAGCAATGACCGGTTAATACCGATTGATCAAATTATAAACGTTTATTGTATCCCTGTAAATGATACACAAAGCATTATACATTCGATAAAGTTTTATTTTAATAAGTACGAAGCATGTATAAAAATGTTATAACTTTATTGTATTGGTTAGTTTAGGACGGGGGGGGGGGGGGGGGGGGAGGTGCATCATGCATCTTTAACATACAGCCATATTGAAAGCTTCCATTCGCCTTCTTTCAGCATGTCTCATGTGTCAATATTTAAAATAGAGGTTGTCTTGTACATTTTAACACTTTTAAAAACAAACTTAAAGTCTTGTTTTTTTCAACCAATTTTCGTCCAGAAACTTATTTATCTTGCACATGTTATAGTCAATTTCCTCTTCGGTCATTTATTTTCGAAGTTTGTTTAGTCGATTTCATCAATTTGCATCAAATTTCGTAAAAGTTAAATATACTTCCTCATCCTCGGCTGCCAACGTACAGTAGCCTGCACCAATTTCATCATTTTTAATGGTCTACGTTAAAGGGTCATTCATTCATTATAAGGTCTTGTCCATGCGGAAAATTTAAATGAAGCTTTCGTGAAATTGATAGCGGACCGTCAGGTGAGACGAATTCGAATGAAACCGGACGAACATGAATAGGCAAGTGTTGAAATAGGTCAACCATTGACTAACTTGAATGACAAATGACTATTATAAATTAACTTTGACATGTGCACGATTCCTACGACGAATCTAAAGTACACAAAGATAAATTTGAAAGGAAAAACTGTTAAAATGGACGTGAAATCCTATATTTAGATAATTGTGCTTAATACATAGTTACACTAATCTAATTGACAAATCTTTACAAATTTAAAAATATCCATCATTTTATTAACGGGTATATCCCTCACTGAATAAGGACTCTGGCTGTTCACTGTCACCTATATCTTTGCTTCAGTGATCTTGAGGCAGCAGAGAGCAAGAAAACGTAAGAATAAACACATGGCTTGGGAAAGTCCACAAGAGTGGATAAAAGCTTGCATACTAAATGTTTAGTTGGTAGATTCTCAAACTACCGTACATATAAAGTAAAACATGTGTTATGTACACTTTCGAAGTAAAATTGTGCTTTCAACCTTGCCCTGTGGCCTTGGTGAAATATAATATCACGTGAGTTATTCTGAATTTCTCGAATCATATACCTATTGGCAGCCCTTGAGAGGTATATCAGATAAGTCGAAAAAGAGTGCAATATTCATGCTAGCTGAATGCAATGTTCATGATATGCTACGAAAGGAAGCCAATATTATTATTATTATTGTACATTAAAAATTGATAACGTAAAATCTAAAGGAATAAAAATATAACTTTTCTATAACTTTTGTTTTCATTAATATATTCTATAAAATAAAGATTTAAAGTACTGAAGCTATAAATTTACAGCTGCTCAAAGATTTTATCTACAAAAACAAATTCTACAATACGCCCTTGTAAAATGTGAGAATTCAGCTAAATGTACAAAGCCTCAAATTTCCAGCATAGTTTCAGCAAAGATCAATTTCACACAAATATCTGCAATTAGTTTCACTTCAAATATTTTGTTTTCTTCTCATCTATCGTCGTCAACTGAATTAATTAACGAATTGATTACTTCCTAAATGACAGTCAAAAGATCAAAAGGCACAACATCAATATATCATCAGGTAAAATAAAATTCTTTGATAAATGAATATATTCCACTACAGTTCAGGCAACTAGATAAAGGCTGCTTATTTTCAAGGTTATAGTGATACAGAATCAACATGAACACACGATTTTAATCCATATTAAAGTTGAATAAAGCATTCATCCATTTCAGCCCCGCGTAATGAATAGAAGACAATAATTTGACTCTCATCCTAGTCGATATAATAGAGTTTGCTATGTTATTTCATATAAGCCGCGCCCCCTATTTTAAAGGGGACGGATTAACCAAGTAGGTGAAATGGGTCGTATTCATGAAACTAGAAAGAGCATAGCAGTTGCTGGCAAATAGCTGGAATCAGGGGCGTCGCCAAAGGGGGGGTGTGGGGGGGGTGCGACACCCCCCCACCTGTCAGGATATTGTCGGTAAAATTGCGCTGCCGTCGGGAAAAAGAGAAAAGGGGGAGGGAAAAAAAGAGAGGGAAAAAAAGAGAGGGAAAAAAAGAGAGAGGGAAAAAAAGAGAGGGAAAAAAGAGAGGGAAAAAAAGAGAGGGAAAAAAGAGAGGGAAAGGGAAAGAAAAGAAAAAAAGAAAAGGAAAAGAAAAGAAAGAAAGGAAAAGAAAGGAAAGAAAGGAAAAGAAAGGAAAGAAAAGAGAAGAAAGAAAGAGAAAAAAGAAAAAGAGGGAGGAGAGGAAAGAAAGGAAAAGAAAGAAAAAAGAGTGAAAGGGAAACAAAAGAAACCGGGGATGAAAGAGAGGAGAGAGAGAGGGGAGGTAAGAGTCTGAGAGAGGAGGAGTGGGAGTAAAAGAGAGAAGGGGGGTTGTTGGGTGGAGTCGTCTCATCGAGGGAGCAAGAAAGACACGGGTAAATATGTGTCGGGTCAGCTGTGTCGGTATTCTTGCTCGATCCTCGTGTACTATATCAATGCAGAAGTTTGCAGTCGGTGAGATGTATATTGTCGGTCGGCCGACAAGTTTTTTTCCCTACTACAACTACAATACTTGTATTTTCTCGAAGTTTCACTTTCCTATAATATCAGCTAAAGAAATCAGAGGTTTAAAATTTTCGGGGAAACTAAATTCAAACAAGGTTTAAGAGTCAACAACGGTACGACGAATCGTCTTTCTTTCTTTATATTGTGATGAAACGCCAAAGCTTCCGCGCTTCGCGCGAGATTGGGAAACTGAATTCAGACAAATAGGGCTTATTAAAAGTCGAAAACGGTACAACGAATCGTGTTCTTTCTCTAATAATTTGACGGAACGTCCAAGCTTTCGCGCTTCGCGCGAGTGGGGGAAACTGAATTCAGATGAATAGGGCTTCATAAGATTCGAAAACGGTACGAGGAATCGTCTTCCTTTCTCTATATTGTGATGAAACGCCAAAAATTGCGCGCTTCGCGCGGAGGGGAAACTTCATTTAGACGAGTCGAAAACGGTACAACGAATCGTCTTCTTTCTCTAATAATTTAAGGAAACGTCAAAGCTTCCGCGCTTCGCGCGAGAGTGGGAAACTGAATTCAGACAAATAGGGCTTATTAAAAGTCGAAAACGGTACAACGAATCGTGTTCTTTCTCTAATAATTTGACGGAACGTCAAAGCTTTCGTGCTTCACGCGAGTGGGGGAAACTGAATTCAGATGAATAGGGCTTCATAAGATTCGAAAACGGTACGAGGAATCGTCTTCCTTTCTTTATATTGTGATGAAACGCCAAAAATTGCGCGCTTCGCGCGGAGGGGAAAACTTCATTTAGACGAGTCGAGAACGGTACGACGAATCGTCTTCTTTCTCTAATAATTTAAGGAAACGTCAAAGCTTCCGCACTTCGCACGAGAGGGGGAAACTGAATTCAGACAAAATTAATAGGGCTTATTTAGAGTCTAAAACGGTACAACGAATTGTGTTCTTTCTCTAATAATTTAAGGAAACGTCAAAGCTTCCGCGCCTTGCGCGACAGGTGGAAACTGAATTCAGACAAAATTAATAGGGCTTATTTAGAGTCGAAAACGGTACAACGAATCGTGTTTTTTCTCATATAATTTAAGGAAACGTCAAAGCTTCCGCGCTTCGCGCGAGAGGGGGAAACTGAATTCAAACAAAATTAATAGGGCTCATTTAGAATAAAAAACGGTACAAAGATTCGTGTTCTTTCTCTAATGATATGAGGAAACGCCAAAGCTTCCGCGCTTTGCGCGAGAGTGGGAAACTGAATTCAGACGAATAGGGCTTATTAAAAGTCGAAAACGGTACAACGAATCGTCTTCTTTCTCTAATAATTTAAGGAAACGTCAAAGCTTCCGCACTTCGCACGAGAGGGGGAAACTGAATTCAGACAAAATTAATAGGGCTTATTTAGAGTCTAAAACGGTACAACGAATTGTGTTCTTTCTCTAATAATTTAAGGAAACGTCAAAGCTTCCGCGCTTCGCGCGACAGGTGGAAACTGAATTCAGACAAAATTAATAGGGCTTATTTAGAGTCGAAAACGGTACAACGAATCGTGTTTTTTCTCTAATAATTTAAGGAAACGTCAAAGCTTCCGCGCTTCGCGCGAGAGGGGGAAACTGAATTCAAACAAAATTAATAGGGCTCATTTAGAATAAAACGGGACAACGATTCGTGTTCTTTCTCTAATGATATGAGGAAACGCCAAAGCTTCCGCGCTTTGCGCGAGAGTGGGAAACTGAATTCAGACGAATAGGGCTTATTAAAAGTCGAAAACGGTACAACGAATCGTGTTATTTCTCTAATAATTTGACGGAATGTCAAAGCTTTCGCGCTTCGCGCGAGTGGGGGAAACTGAATTCAGATGAATAGGGCTTCATAAGATTCGAAAACGGTACGAGGAATCGTCTTCCTTTCTCTATATTGTGATGAAACGCCAAAAATTGCGCGCTTCGCGCGGAAGGGGAAACTTCATTTAGACGAGTCGAAAACGGTACAACGAATCGTGTTCTTTCTCTAATAATTTGACGAAACGTCAAAGCTTCCGCGCTTCACGCGAGAGGGGGAAACTGATTTCAAACAAGGATTAAGAGTCGAGAACAGTACACCAAATCGTCTGCTTTTTCTCATAATTTAAGGAAACGTCAAAGCTTCCGCGCTTTGCGCGGGAGGCGAGGGGAACTGAATTCAGAAAAGGATAAACAGTCGAGAACGGTACACCAAATCGTCTTCTTTTTTTATAATAATTTTAAGGAAACGTCAAAGCTTCCGCGCTTCGCGCGAGAGGGAGAAACTGAATTCAGACAAGGATTAAGAGTCGAGAACAGTACACCAAATCGTCTTCTTTTTTATAATTATTGAATGAAACGTCAAAGCTTTCGCGCTTCGCGCGAGAGGGGGGGGGGGAACTTCATTCAGCCAAGGATTACCAGTCGAAAACGGTACAATTAATCGCCTTCTTTCCCTAATAATTTAAGGAAACGTCTAAGCTTCCGCGCTTCGCGCGGGAGGCCCATCACCCACACCCCCCTAATGAGCGCGCTTTTAAGTGATTCTCTTGCTTACTAACGCCCCTCCCTAAAATAAGATCCTAGCTCCGCGCCTGCATTAAAATATATAGCTATGAGGCTGACTAAATTGAAGAAATAATTCGTATATTTATTCCGTTGAGGAAAATGACCATTTTGCGCATATGCAAGTACTATAGAAAGTCCATAGGAAAAACAATTTAGCCTTCGGCCCAGCCGTTTATAGGGTTGAATTTGTAGATATTGGACATTTAATTTTGTCGGTAATTGGTGGCTAGTTTTGTCGGTAATCGTTGGCCTCTACACCCCCCCCACTGAAAAAGGTCTAGCGACGCCCCTGGCTGGAATGACGTTCTTCTTGCTAGTAACAAAATTAGTAATTATTGCTTGAATAACTGTTTTCATCATCAAGCAATGGCTTGACGTGGCTTCCTAATCGTAATAACCCTGTCATGATAGCATGACTCTTTTTCCTAGACTTTATGCAAAATTTTATCAAAATACATCTGTTCAGCCGTTACATCTGCTTTCTTTTAAATACCAATTGCATGAATTCAATACGAAAAGATGTAAAATTATGAATACTGTATCGCGGTTTAGAATCCAAACCACTCTCTTCAGAATATTTGAAAGTTTGCAGGGATAAACTACTTTTTCTCTGAATGACTGTGTGTCTCGAAAAAGGCATGCATCTTATTGACCGAGCATTTGCCTATTGCTTGTTATTCCCGATGTAAGTATGTGCATGTCGGGGTAATTGCTAGTTTTATAAATACGACCCATTTTCTTAACACATTTAAGCCACCACCTCGCCAGGTTTGGTCGGTGCAGCAGCTGCTTGTTGGTTGTACGGGGCACCCAGAGCTTGGTACTGCGGGGCAGCAGGAGCTTGGTTGTACGGGGCAGTAGGAGCCTGGTTGTACGGGGCACCAGGAGCTTGGTTGTACGGGGCACCAGGAGCCTGGTTGTACGGGGCTCCAGGAGCTTGGTTGTAGGGAGCTGGAGCAACAGGCTGGCCAGCAGGGGGATACGCCTGCTGAACGTTGTATGCGGGAGGGGGCTGAACGATTCCCGCCGGCTGAGTGTACTGGCCTGTGTAGAGACAATGGAAATTTAAGGAATTAGTAGTTTACTTTCCCTTTTACTCCAATAAATCGCGATAAATAAACCGATTGTAAAGAGCAGAGTTACATTAGAATTTAAAGAGAGTGAACCGAAGTTGAATCACCTTATCAATAGTGGTGCGTATTCATAAAAATAAAGCGCATCAATTTTGGAATAATAAGAATAACTGTGCAGTATTGAAAACCTTATCATTCAAACTATAACAATCGTTGCTAACTTTGTCTTCCATCACATGTATGTGGACAAATCCAAGGTATTATGTCCGATACGCTACCGACACATTTCAATGACTGAACTATACCTACAGATTGTAACAAGTTGAAATCTTTTTTTAGCCGGGATCTAACCAGTTCTCAAGGTGAATTGATAGTTCGTAGTGTTTATCATGTTTTTTAAAATTCCATAATGCTTAGAGACATATGGGACATGGAATTAAACTTGCCCATATTTTACCAACATTTTGCATTTGGATTAACTAGTGGTTTTCCCAAATTAAGTATAATCCCCCCCCCCCTACACACATTTAACACAATCGTTAGGTAAATAACTCAATGACCAAAGGTAAATTTGTTTTTCTTTAAAATTCAGTGTGAGTGATTATTAATCATACCGATTACCAGAATTTCTTTTCAGGACAGTTTAAACGGATCCTAAGATTAAGTATTTATCATTTCAGCTGGTGACCATTTCAAATATTACACGGTTAGACGTCTATTTAATTTAGCTCTGTGATATTCCTAGTATCACAGTCTATACTTTCTATCGTTTGAATTTCTCTATGAAGTAATTAATGACAAGATCATGTTTGTTATTGAGTATCTTTAGATAAGAGTTGAAACAAAAACAAAAAACAATCGTTATTTACATACCAGTCGTCACAACCATCGGTTGATTCTGTTGGGTATACTGCAAAGGAAATTGAAACAATTGAAATAAATGTAAGATAAAAACCAAATAATACTACTACTAATAAATAATAATAGACCCTGTCTACTTTGGTATAGTTTAAGTTACATTAGATCAACGAATACGCTGTGGGACAGCATTATTCTTGCTTCCCTCCAGCTCCTGTAGCGTGTATCGGGTGATCGTGGCAAGGAATAAATTCTATCAGGTATCAATTATTTCAGCTTGATTGAGAGTAGCAAATGTATATTTATGTCTTGCCACATGCCATTGGTGCCATGCATGGGAACTCGACATATCAGTCTGCAAGTAATGTCCTTTGGCAGTATTAAATGTCCGTTGCGCCATGTGGGGGCTCGAACCCACGACCTTCCTGTATTCGTAGCTCCAGTGAAGTCATACTACTTGATTGCTATACTCAATACTGGAAACAGCAACAAACAAATACATTTCTACCTATCAACCTATGTTCCCTCTTAAATAAGGTCTTGATTAAATATCTGGTAAAAGGAGCATCTCTGCAAAGCTTTGGACCCGGGTTGTAAGGGATGATGTTGACAAAATTGTGCAAGTAAGCTGAAATATACTGACAAGCAGAACACAACAACAACAACAAAAGAAACCCGGTCATCCAAAGCCATATTTCTAACGAGCAGAAACAGAATAAAACAAGGTCATTACTTTTTCGCAATTACCATACAGCTGCCCTAAAATTAAAATTTCCTGATAAAATGATAATGAGTAGGGGCTGGTACACGCCATTGTAACCTCGAACTCCACTCAAAATTGATGTTTTGTTTTTATGAAGCTTTTCTTAAACCAAAGGAGAGGAAATTTACCTTAGGGGAAAAAATATTGGAATTCGCTCTAAGTATACGTGGTTGGATTACTCTCTATAGACAATGAATTTCACCATATGAGCGTGGATTTTCCACTCTAAAGGAAAAATAATGTGACTCTCCACAAAATAGAGTGCCTGTCCACGCCTGTACATTTAGATGTGGGGGGGGGGGGGGTATGATGATTACTCACCACAGTGGTGGTGGTTAGTGAAGACGAGTTGCCACAACTCATGCCACCACAGCAGTAGGCTGAAGCCACAATGGCTACAATCATTTCGATCAGTCCAAGGATGGCCAATAGAGAGTCAGATGCGATACGTCCCTCCTGTTAATCAAATTCGGATAGTTTATTTATTTATCTATTTATTTATTTACCAGCCAATATTGATCGGGTTTATCGGCTCTATGTGTGTGATTTCTGATCAGAAGAAAATCAAAGCAAAGTTTGCAAAGCTTACATTTTTGGATCTGTGTTTAACCATCGTAAGGGTATCCCAACTGGGAAAATATAATAGATCAACATTTCGGTGCCCATTCGACTTAAAGCAACACTGTATTTAAGCTTTGAACAATACGGGATCATGCACGATTTTATCAAAGATAGTTTCTTAGTGGTCATCCAATTTCGGTGAATTAAGTGTTACAAGTAACAGTTTTCTTAAACATTGAATATGTAGTAAAATTAACAGTTTTTACTTTGTAGATTATGAGTTGTGGGCATCCTCAAAATAATTACAAAATAGTCTGAAAAGCGCAAAACGAGAAAATCAATCGGCACTGATGGGGTACCAGGGACATAAAATATAATATCTAAAGAATCATAGAGATTGATCAATAATGTTCTGAGAGGATAACAATCAACACTAAACCATATTGTAACACTCGTTTTATGGAAGAAGGTAAGGAAAATGTATTCCAACTTTATGGGAAAATACAGAGAATATACATACCCGTAATCCTGGTTCAGCGTAGCCATTGCCATAATAGGGATAATATAAATAGTTACTGATGATTCCTGCCCCAATGCCACCAACAACCATCTGAGCAAAAGCAACATTTGCCGTGATGATACACATCGTAAGATAGCCGATGATCTAAGAAAACAATGTTTTTTTCTTCAAATAACTCATTGACAAGACAACAAAAGCAAAACAGGTGAATAGACTATATATTGGCGGCTGTATCATTTCATGGCTGTAACATATGTAGTTGCTTACTTTTGAGTGACACTATCATTCCTTCAGCTACAAGCGATTAAAAATCCTTTAACTGGCCTTGGAACAAATTGAGTGTGTGGGTTGGCTGGGTGGGTGCACGTACGTGCTTGTGTGTGCGGTCGGTCTGTGTTTAGGTTTATACATATGAAACCTCGATTTACACCGGAACCATGTATATCTAAAGGGGTAATGGGCAGGGGCGTCACTAGTGTTGTGGGGGATTCGACACCCCCCCCCCCCCCACTTTGAACTCGGTGAGATGTATAAATAATGTCGGTCGGCCGGCGAATTATTTTTTCCTATGAACTGTTACAAATCATTGCCAATTGTCATTGCGATTGTCAACCTTACTATATTTATATCATTAGCAAAATTAAAAAAAGGGATTCAAGAATCGCCCCCTTCGAGGTGCGAACCCGAAATATATTTGTGCACAGACGCAGCGCTCTTTCCGATCACGCCACACCAAAAAGATGCTGATCCCAGTTGTAAACATGTAGATAGTTCGTAGGAACTTAGCCCCCGGCCCCGGGTTTATAGGGTTAAATATTAAATATAGGGTAGACAAATTTTTGTCGGTAATCGGTGGCCTCTAAACCACCCCCCCACCACACACACACACCGAAAAAGGTCTAGCGACGC
This sequence comes from Strongylocentrotus droebachiensis, assembly GCA_035222895.1. NCBI lineage: Eukaryota > Metazoa > Echinodermata > Echinoidea > Camarodonta > Strongylocentrotidae > Strongylocentrotus > Strongylocentrotus droebachiensis. The sequence goes on along the minus strand of JAVYIG010012884.1, from coordinate 12,694 downwards.
CCTTGCACATAGGAAGTGGGGAGGGGGGGGGGGTGGGGGGGGGGGGCAGTTGCCCCCCAGTCAAAAAAGTGGGGGGGGGGGGGCAAAACGCATTTTTGCCACCCAAAAACGCCCCCCCCTCCAAAAAAAAAAAGCAGTAAAGGGGTAAACATGGTTTGTATTTTTAACCCAAAAGAACATAACAGAAATAAAAACCTGAAAAAAATCACATATACAATTCCATTCAAAGAAAAGGAAATTTCACAGGAATTAAATTTCATAAACATTGCGCATATGCCACCTATACGATATTTATCAATGGAGGTCTTTATAATAGCGATACGCGCATATCGTGGACATATTGTGCGAGAATGGGAAAGCGTGTCTGTTTTTTTTGTTATAGGGGTGAGAAGACATGAGCCCCTGAACGCTGGCGTACTGATGGGGGGGGGGGGGGATGTATTTCTTATTCGATACCAGTGATTTACAAATGTTGCTGTTATAACATTTTCCGGTACTTTTTCTCCATTTTGTTTAAAGTCATACCTTTTTATGCGTTTGTTGGAAAATAAGAAATTCCCAAATTACAGTCGGGCGAAAAATACGGTTGTTAATAAGCCTTTATGTCATGGTCTGCAAAGTGGCTGGGCTCGAGCTTGAGCCCCCCCCCCTCACTTTTTGAAAAAGTATGTTAAAGATAAAAAGGAAGAAAGACGGAAAGAAAAAATAAGTGACCTCCCAATGTCACAAATAAGGTATACAAAATGCCTAAAACCCAAGAGCTTACGGGGGCTCTGCCCCCGCACCCCACCAAGGGCCCTAAGGCGGTTCCCTGGATGCTCATCTGACCGTAATTAAATACCTAAAACCCCTGAGCTTCCGGGGGCTCTGCCCCCTGGACCCCATCAAGGGCCCCGTAAGGCGGGCCCCTTGATGCTCATCTGACCGTAATTAAATACCTAAAACCACTGAGCTTCCGGGGGCTCTGCCCCCTGGACCCCACCAAGGGCCCTAAGGCGGGCCCCTTGATGCTCATCTGACCGTAATTAAATACCTATAACCTCTGAGCTTCCGGGGGCTCTGGACCCCACCAAGGGCCCTAAGGCGGGCCCCTGGATGCTCATCTGACCGTCATTAAATACCTAAAACCCCTGAGCTTTTGGGGGCTCTGCCCCCTGGACCCCACGAAGGGCCGTAAGGCGGGCCGCTGGATGCTCATCTGACCGTAAATAAATACCTAAAATCCCTGAGCTTCCGGGGGCTCTGCCCCCTGCACCCTACCAAGGGCCCTAAGGCGGCCCCTGGATGCTCATCTGACCGTAGTTAAATATTAAAACCTATGAGCTTCTGGGGGCTCCCCCCCCCCCGGAACACGTCAATAGCCTTAAAGAGGGCCCCTGGATGCTCATCTAACCGTCATTAAATACCTAAAACCCCTGAGCTTCCGGGGGCTCAGCCCCTTGACCCCCTGCCGAGGCTCATGCCCTGGATCCCACGCCAATTTACGCTCTACCTGATCGTTAATACTCCACTTTGAAAAACGTTCCGCGGGACCTGCATGTAACGTGTAATACTGGTGGTGATGCAGATTTTTCGTCTGCCCCCCCCCCCCCTTCAGAACGTTTTTTCTCATGGCGTCACTGCCCCTGGAAGGTGAGCCCCCTGGAATGTTTGCCCCCCCCCCCCATCCCAAACTGCTTCCGGCGCGCCCGCCCTTGCATATGAGTAATGATTATACATTTCTAAATGAGACTAAAGGAATACAAAACATACATACCACACAAGTGTTCTTCTGCATCGAACATATTCCTAAGATTCCGGTAGGAATGTAGAACTAGGGGAGGAGAATAAAGCAATCGTCATTACAATAAAAATTACAAAATAAAACTGTATATTGACATACATTGGACCTCCGTCTTGATTGTGTGTTGGGTGCGATCACGTATAAAGTCGTAATGTTATGCTAGGAGTCCACTGGGCCGGCGCCAGTTGGCGCCAGTTTGCGCCAATGCAATTTACTGTGGCGCCTAGTGTCGCCAATAAGGTGCCTAGTGGCGTGTAGTGGCTCAAACTGCCTCCCAACTGGCGCGTGGTGGCCCGTAACGGCACCAAATTTGAATGTGGCGGCAAGAAAATTTCAAAATGTTTGAAATTTTCGTCGCGCCACTTGCATCGAGCAATCAGCGCCAAGTGTCCGCCAAGTGGCACCAAATGGCGCGAACATATCGCCCTTTGGCGCAAACAATCCGCCTATTGGAATCCACTGGAATGTAATGGCGCGCGCCACGTTGCGCCAATGAGATTTCGCGCCACATGGCGCCACTTGGCGCCTAGGGGCACCTTGTTTGCGCCACTACGCGAGCCAAACGGCACCCGATTGGTGACTACTTCGCGCCAAATGCCACCTGGTTGCCCGCCATTCGGCGCCACTTGCCGCCTATAAAAGCAGGGCGGCATCGCAGGACTTTCTCACAGTGATGACGGCAGTTCTCCAAGCTCCAGGGATGAGGTTGTGTCCAACATGCGGACGTCCAGTGCCTGATAGCGCTTCCTGATGAGGTTGTGCAGCATGACGGCAGCTTCAACGAGCAGGCGGACTGTGTCTGGTTCCTGTCTCATCTGGCCAAGGAAGCACTGGAACCGCAGAGCCAGAATACCAAAGGCATTTTCAACCACACGCCTTGCCCTGGACAGCATGTAGTTGAAGACCTTCTGCTGTTGGTCCATGTTACGACGGCCATAGGGCTTCATCATGTACGTCCTCATGACGAAGACATCGTCTCCCACGAATAAGTACGGCATAGGGTGCTCTTCATCATCATGGGGAAGAGGAGCTAGATCTGGGATGCCTAAAGTGCCAGCTTCAATGCACTCCTTCAGTTCACTGTTGTTGTAGATCTGGGCATCAGACTGATGGCCAACCCCACCCATATCGATCCACAGGAACTGGTACTTTGAATCTACCAGGGCCATCACGACAACCGAGAAGAACTGCTTGTAGTTGAAGTAAAGGCGGCCTGATTTGTTGGGCTTCTGGAGACGGATGTGCTTTCCATCATAGGCTCCCAGACAGTGAGGAAGATTCCATCTGGCTTCAAAATCACCTGCAACCTCAAGCCAGCCTTCATTGGTTGTGGGGAGGGAGATGACTTCTGCAGCATACTCATCCACTATCGCTCTGGCTACATCAGGGACAAACTTCTGGATGGTTTCCTTGCCCACTCGGAAGTTGTAAGACAGCTCGGCATAGGTGGCCCCACGGTGGCGAGATGGCGCAGGAAGACGGACAACTTGAGACCAGGGGGAATGGCCTTCCTGATGTGGGTGTCCTTCTTCTGCAAGTGGGGTGTAAGCCTGACCAACAGGTCATCAAACATCTCTGGGGACACCCTGGTGTAGTTCTTGAACTTCCTCCTGTCATTCTCCCTCAGCTCTTCCATCAAAGTGTGGTACTGTCCACGTTCGGCCCTCAACTGTGGGTGGAGCATGAGTCTAAACCACCAGTTGTGCTTCCTTTTCTTCTTAGGAGGCTCTTCTTCTTCAGGATTGGCCAGCATAAGTTGATAGGCAGTGGCCACCTCAGCATCTCTCACCATCTTCTGATGGAGCAGCATCATCACTCCTACATTATCAAAAGCCTCAGACATATCAAAATTGTAAATATTTAGTAGAGATGTTGTTCATACAGCAGCTGAGGAGGGTCTGAACCAGGTAGCCGATGGCCGGTATTTATATAGTCGGCAAGTAGCGCCAAGCGGCGGCAAGTTCAAACCAATTTGGCGACCTTTGGCACAAACTAATCACCAAGTGGCGCAAAGTAGCCGTCTATTGGCGCGAATGGCGCCAACAGGGTGAATTTTGGAATCAAATGGCCGTGTAATGGCGCGAACTGGCGCAAACTGGCGCAACATTTTGGAGCAAGCCGGGTGGCATTTGGCGCACGCCATATGGCACCCAGTTTATTCCACTTGGCGACACATGCCGAGCGGACATTAATTCCGCGCCACAGCGAGCCACTATGCGCCATTCACATAATCTTTGGCGCGAACTGGCACCAACTGGCGCCGGCCCAGTGGACTCCTAGCATAATACTCGCACATTTCAAAAGGTGCTGTGCTTGACTTCTCAAGACATTACGATAGTGTTAATCATGTATGAAAACAATTGCATACCCAAAAGAAGAAAGGGCAAATGGAGACTTACCAGAACACTGGCCCAAATTCCCATGGCGACATAGCCTACTCCGGTGTAGAGGACCAACTCGGCAATGGCGACTACGATGCTCCCAATGCCGAGGAATAGCTGAATCCACCCAGTCGCTCTCCCGGCAGCTCCGTTGAATTTCTGCGACACACCGCTCGACGAGTTAGGGTTCTGCACCCTCGTGGCATAGTTGACTGGAGCGGGCTGGTGGACGTAGACAGTCTGGCCCGGAACTCCGGGCTGGGTGGGATAAGACGGGGCCTGCATATCAGAGGTTACTTGCTGTGTAGGGTAAAGAAGGTTTGGTAAAAAATGAACAGGAGTTTTGAAGACCAATAATAGGGTTAAAACTTCACGTACGGTTGCAATTTGAGGACTGTAGGACAGTTGTTCCGCTGGACTACCAGCTCCTCACAACATTGACAAGTGAGAAAGGAGGCGATAATTCCAGTATGTACAGGTATTCCTAATGAGCAATGTAATTGATTGATTGATTGATTGAACTAGTTCATTAATTTAAAAACAAAATGAATTCACAACAGTAGCCAAAGGATGTAACAAATTGAATTTACAAAATATTAAACATTACATTGCATGAATACAATATATTGAAAATTGTCAGATAAAACGCAGCAAAAATAAACAAGAAACAATAATCAACATGGAAAACGAACAAGACTGGGAAATGAAAAGGACAGACGGGAGGAAGATTGAGATAGAAGAAGAGGGAGAAAAATCAAGGTGAAGTAATCGAAAGAATCACAGAACAATTACAATTCAAATTGGCAGTAAATTTACATTATAGGGCTTAGAGACAAGTTCGGATCAACATTGAATTTCAGAATAAAAACTTAATTTCACCTACTGATGAGAGATATCAATTGGAACACAACATGAACAAACCTTGCATGATAGTTAATGCAAGATTAGTATTAAAATATCAATAAGTATTGCAAGTTATGAGTTATATATTCATCCAGTGTTTGACATATGCTAAATGATGTCAAAACACATCAGACCTCTGGCTGTATATATACAGGAATAAGAAACACAAAGAACCAGAAATCGGATGGATATCGACAGAGTAATCAATAATACATGGGTACAATTGTGTGGACAGTACTAAATTCCCCACGACTACTACTTACAATAAACTACGCACTACATGCTCTAGGACAACTATTCCTTCTAAAAATAACTCTCCGGTAAACTACCCCAGACAACTACTCCGAGTATTATATAGCACGAGTATCTTTAGGTCAATAACTCCCTGGTTATCCCGGACAAGTAACCCTATATGATTAGAAACCGTTCGTTAATCGCCCCCTGGTTACTTTAAATTCCCCCGGTCAACTACCCCTAGGACGACCTTTAACTATCCGCGCACCTACCCCAGACAGCTACCCCTAAAAACATTAGGCATATACCTCTAGGATAATTAATTAATCACCCCAGGAAATTTATCTCCAGATCACTGTCATCTAGATGTTTGTCTTTTTAATTTATTACAAGTCCAATATTTATTTATGTAATAAAGGGAATACATTTTCTGTTTTCCAGTGACACTCATTTCATAGATCTATTCCTCAATTTAAATGTATTTACAAGGAGAAAGTAAGAAGTTGAGTGTGGTTAAAGTAAAGACAACGCAGGGTAATTGTTGAATGTTATTCAGAGGCACATGCCTTTGAAATGATCTTCCACTATCTGCACGGGAGAAAGCATTGTGTTTTTAGAACTTTAATATCACAAATATTAAGAGAATAGATTGTTTTGAACCGAGGTTCTTGCCTTTTTGTAAATACTATGTTATATAATTCGTTATCATTTTATTTAGTGTAAAATACCAAAGCTTTTTTGTTTTAATGACAAAACATATTCTAGCCTAGATGTGTGATAGCTTGTAGCTTAAGTATGTTTTCAAAGGTTATTCATATTTATTCATTACATTCTCATTCATTGTGTTGATAATTCTGTGTGTTAGTGGTGCCAGACACGATTAGCTTGCTTTGTGAATTCGGGCCATTTCCTTTTACTTTTTTTTTTCTTTTTTTTTCGTCCATTCTTCTCTTTTGTTAACTTTTTTAGGTGTGTACTGTTCTACATTCGTCACAAGCCTATATGCTTTCAAAATGTATGCCTACTTATTTTAATACTGTTATTATTCACTTGAATTTACTTATGTCATTATGTCATTATATAAGGATACAGATGTTTTAATTGAGTATCTTGTTGAAATGAAAAAAGAAATAGAAGAAATTCAATTCAATAGAAAAACAAATTATTGTTGTAATCCCCTCTATTTCTGAACTGATTCAATTTAATAAATAATAAGTAAGAATATAAATCTGCAACATATAGAAAAGAATATCAAATCCTCACTTGCAGACATTGCGAGGCTCCCACGCGGAAATGTCAAAAAATATGAAATGTTACATCATCTCTAGCTATGGCGTCATAGCGCGTTGCCATCGTATTATGACGTATGCATTCATTATGAGTGCGCTTCGGAGACTTTACCACCCATTGCGAACGGGTCGTGCTCATTTTTATAATTCACTTCCATATCAACAATGGACCATTTATAATACGTCTGTCGTTTGTACCACTGTGTGCGAAGGACGGAAAGCGGAACTGTGTGTCATGAATATACGACGTACGGTTTAAGAACTCGTGATGGCGATAGGAAAGATGGCGCATATTTACCTGCATGCGATGTTTAACCATAGGTTTATGAGGCGATAGAGGGCCTTACCACAGCCATATATTAAGAAAAAGTATATAGATAAACATGTTATTTTCATGTTTTTTCATCTGCTGCTCATAATTGTTCTTCCAAAGTATATATTTCTCTTGTTCGTATTCATTTTGATTCTATTATTCATGTTTTTCTTTCTTTGATTTCCTTTCATATCATTCCGTTTTAATATATTGTTATTCTTAAACGTCTATACATGGCCTTCAACGCTGAAAAGCGGCCACTATCTCGGTGAAGAATAGTGAAGACAAAACGTAACCCCAAAATGACTTCCTAAATTACTCGGCTACAAACATGTCAATGATTTTATTATTGTATCTCTTTTCTTTGTACATTTAAGAATGTCAAACGACTTAATCTGGTGAATATCTTACCTTTCTAAAGCGCTCTGTTTGACATCAATGTCTTTTAAGGCGCCTAGTACATATACATTCATAAATTATAACGTATACATTACAGGCTATACATTACCAGTAAAAGTTTTGATAATTGAATTATTCACATATGTAAGTTAGTAGGTCTGAGTTAACAGAAGCTACTTTACAATGAGCATGGTTGAGGATGGATGCTCTCCGGTTCAGAATATTGTGTAAAAAAGGAAGGAACATTTCAAAGACCAAGATTTCAATAAATCCCCATAATTATCCTTATCTGTAACCACGGGCAGATGACTACCATTCATACACCGAAATCGATATATTTCAACATACATTCAACAACATACAACATACATATATAAACAACAACAATGAGTTGAAAAGTAAACAGAGCTAGCAAGAAATTCATTTGTGTACAGTGTACAAATGGGACAGGCTTATTGCTAAATGGAAATGTCTTGTACAAAACTAAACTAACCCAACCCTACACAGTTAAAGGATGACGGAAATGGTGCTGATATGACTCTGTACTGGACAATTCAAATGAAATGTCATGGCAATGGATTATCATTTAGTCTAGCACCATCATGTTGAACAGTCACAATGAAGTGAGTGTTTTTTCGGCAAAATGTAATGCTTATTTGGTCCCAAATCTTAATAATGATTTGGAATACACGAGTATACCTATTTCATTCAGTAATTACAGAGATTTCAAGATTTGCAAGCATATCCTACACCATGAACCCTCTGAACTGACCTATCATAACAAATAGCAAAAAATTCACAACGACCTTTCATAATTACTAATGCAATACGATTTCCTAAACTCATTGGAATTGCATGCGGTTATTAAGACTCCTCGTTTGATATTACGTACTTCCTGAGAATTCTCCTTGATCAGAGTCAAATCAAATCGGGGAGAACCACACCTGTTGTACAATTCGCATCCTCACCATAAGCATAACAGTGTAACTTATATTTCCAATAAGCCTACATACATGTACCCATCAACAAAATGGTGACCTAAAGTAGATTAAGAAATGATAATGATCTCATGATTTGAATCATATCAGCAGTAAGATAATACTACGCAGCATTCATTAATTCTATTCCAGTCAAAACAAACTCGAAAATATACGGATAAAAGAACAGATGGAACTTACTTTGGTTGCCTGTTAAAAATGTCTGCCTCAAACCAAGTCCTTTTATGATGCTGTATAATCGCACACACTACAGCAGATATTATAAAAATACTGCGAGCGGTATTTACAATAGAATAATGGATCCCGGTTGTGGATGGTTTGAGTGCTTTGATACTGACGTATTCAAGCAAATATTTGATGAAATGGAATTTATGAGTAATAGCGAATAAACATTTGACGTATGATCATTGTAGCGGGCGCTCAACCAGCGGTAAATTAATTTGTATAATAACATTTTTAAATATGATTCCAGATATATCTTATCAATTCCCTTTGATTTGATTTCAAAATTCGAGTGTAGAGGTAATTGTATTGTTTCCCACTACATCAAACTTCGTGAATGTATGAAGTGTTGACATTGCTGATCATCTCTAGACCCCTCCCTCTCTTTGTCCCTCTTTCTTGTCTCCATTCCGTTGTCTTCATTGGTCTCTCTATCTCACTCTCTCTATAACTGTCCCACTCGTTTCCTCATCCTCTATATCTAAATCGCATTCCTCTCTTTGTTATTGATGTGTGTCTGTGTATGTGTCCCTTTCCCTCTCTTTCTCGGTTTTTTTCATTTCAAATATTCCTCGTTTCCTCTCTCTCTTTTCCTCTCTCTCTCTCTCTCTCTCTCTCTTTCAATCTACTTTTGTCCCTCTCATCTCCTTTTCTCCTTTTCCTCTATTCCTGTCACTCTTCTTCTTCTCTCTCTCTCCCTCTCTTTCTCTCTCCGTGGTCGAGTACGCAATGACGGGTTAAAACCGATTGATCAAAATATAAACGTTTATTGTAAATATGATACGTTCACCTCCGGTTATACCTCTGAATGATACGACATACGATTAAGTGCTATCTTTTAAATAAGTTAGAATCTTGTATAAAGATGTTATAATTGTATTGTTTTGGTTAGTTGGGGGATGCATCACCCATTTTTAACATACTGTCATATTGAAAGCGGTCAATGGTCAAAGTACACAAACTTAAATTTAAAAGGAAAAAGTGTTTAAATTGAGGTAAAATCCTATATTTAGATAATTGTGCTTAATACATAGTTTCACTATTCTAATTAACAAATCTTTACATATGTAAAATATCCATCTTTATTTAAAAAAGGGTAAACATTTTACTGAATAAGGACACTGGCCAGTGATCTTGAGACAGCAGAGAACAAGAAACGTTAAACCTAAAGGACTGAAAGGGTCACTTTTTACTAATGTTTGCATTCTTTAAAATATTGTATAAAATATAGCGGAGGTGGCAATAGTTGACTGGCAATAAAGAAAATTGTTTGGTCATTAAAATCTTCATATAACCCGGAGTCCTATTTCTTTGAACACAGCTTTGTATGCCTCAGAGCAGGCGCGTACGCAAGGGGGGGGGGTGGTAATTTTTATGTGTGTTTTTTGGAGGAAACCCCCCCCCCCCCCTTCGGTAATTTTTTTTTTTTTTTTTAATAAAAAAAATAAAACAATAAATACCAATGGCTGACCTAAAAAAGGTGACCTTACCCCCCCCCCCCCCCAACGGAGCCACAAAAAAGTGTCCTCTTACCCCCCCACCCCCCCCTCCCCCGCTTATTCAGCGGGTGGCTGAGTAGTTGCGAAATTTTCGGCCCGATTTTAAAATGTTAAACCCCCCCCCCCTTGAAAAAAATCCTGCGTACGCGCCTGCCTCAGAGGCATAATTTGTGTTTACCGTGAAAGATAAACCAAACACTACTGCTGCACCAGCAATAAATGGACCACAATTGATTACTTAATTCATTTGTCTATATTTTCCCTTGGAAAAACAAAAAAAGATATTTCAGTAGGCTATTAAAAAAATACACATCGCCTATGGACTAAATAACATTTTGGTCAAATAGAATCAATCTTCAAAAGTGGTCATTTGTATGTTCACACAATTGTTTCCTCTATGATTCATACAAGCTATGAAAACATCCTTTAATCGCAGTAAAATAACAGCCTGACAGCCATTTTTGTTTGTGTGCCAATGAGGCAGCCTTGGATACTTTACCAATCATTGCGACCGGGTCATGCACAATGGATTATTTATAATATTTGTCTGTCGTTTGTACCACTGTGTGGGAAGTATAGAAAGCGGAACTGTGTGTCACGAATATGGGGCGAACGGTTTAACAACTCGTGATGGCGACAGGAAAGATGGCGCATATTTACCTGCATGCGATGTTTAACCATAGGTTTATGAGGCAATAGAGGGCATTACCATCGCCATACATTAAGAAAAAATATATAGATAAACATGTTCGTTTCATGGTCTATCATATGTTGCTCATAGTTGTTCTTCCAAAGTATATATTTCTCTTGTTCGTATTCATTTTGATTCTATTATTCATGTGTTTCTTTCTTTGATTTCCTTTCATATCATTTCGTTTTAATATATTGTTATTCTTAAACGTCTATACATGGCCTTCAACGCTGAAAAGCGGCCAATATCTTGGTGAAGAATAGTATAAAAGACAAAACGTAAAAGAAGACTTTCTGGTTTGATCGGATAAAAACATGGCAGTGCTTCTATTATTGTATCTCTTTTCTTTGTTTTTAGGATTTCAAACGACTTGATCTGGTGAATAAATAATAGTGAAATAATGTACATTTCTAAAACGCTCTGTTTGACATCAAATGTCTTTTAAGGCCCCTACATAACTAGTTATACATTCATAAATTATAACTAGTAAATTACAGGCTATACATTACTAGTAGAAGGTTTGGTAATTGCATTGTTCACATATGTACCTAATTATACACAATTAGTAGGTCTGAGTTAACAGAAGCTACTTTGGAGTGAGCATGGTTGAGGATGAATGCTCTTCGGTGCAGAATATTGTGTAAAAATCTAAGGAAAATTTCAAAGACCAAGATGTCAACAAATCCCCATAATTCTCCTTATCTGTTACCACGGGGAGGTGTCTACCATACATACACCGAAATCGATATATTTCAACATACCTTTAATAACATACAACATAGAGATATAAACAACAACAATGAGTTGAAAGGTAAACGGAGCCAGCAAAAAATTCATTCGTTACAGTACGGAAAATGGGAAATGGTTACTGGTGGTAAATAGAAATCTCTCGTACAAAAGTAAACCTCACCCTACACAATGAAAGGATGACTGAAATGGTGCTGATATGATTCAGTACTGAACATTTTAAATGAAATGTCATGACAACTGATTATCATTCAGTCTAGCAATATCATTTTATACAGTCATAAAGGAGTGAGTAATATTTTCGGCGAAATTGAATACTTATATTGTCCCAAATCTTCATAATGATCTGAAAAACATGAGCATACCTATTTCATTCAGTAATTACAGAGGTATCAAGATTTGCAAGTCTACGCTGCATCATGATTGTGTGAACTTACCAATCATAACAAATTACAAATGATTCACGACGACCTTTAGTAATTACTTATACAATAAGACTTATAAACCGATTGGAAGCACATACGGTTATTATGACTCCTTTTTTGATATTGCGTACTTTCTGAGAATTCTCCTTGATCAGAGTCGTATCAAAATGGGGAGAACCTCGCCATTAACATAACTGTGTACCTAATATTTCCAATGAGCCTATATGTATGTACCATTCAACAAAATGGCGACCTAAAGTAGATTAAGAAATGATAATGTTCTCATGATTTGAATCATATCAGTAGTAAGATAATACTACCCAGCATTCATTCATTCTATTCCAGTCAAAACAAAATCGAAATAAATACGGATAAAAGCACAGATGAAACTTACTTTAGGTGCGTGTATAAAATGTCTGCCTCAAACCAAGTCCTTTTATGACGCAGTATAATCGCACACACTACAGCGGATATTATATAAATACAGCGAGCGGCATTTACAATAGAAAAATGGATTCCTGTTGTGGATGGTTTGAGTGCTTTTATACTGACGTATTCAAGCAAATATTTTATGAAAAGGAATGCCTAGGTAATGGGGAATAAACATTGGACGGGTGATCAGTGTAGCGGGCGCCCGACCAGTGGTAAATTCATTTTTAATATATAACATGTTGAAATATGATTTCATACATTTCTTATTAATCCATTTTGGTTTGATTTCAAAGTTCGAGAGTAGGGTTATTTTATTGTTTCCCACTACATCACACTTCGTGAATGTATGAAGTGTTGCAATCGCTGTTCTTCTCCAGG